>CM076414.1:23503875-23593875 GCA_038363315.1 Mugilogobius chulae
TCTCTCTTATCCTCCTTTTTCTCCTCTCCTCTCCTCCTTTCTCTTCATTCCTCTCTCTGTCTCTCTCCTTTCTCTTCTCTCTCTCTCTCTCTCCTTCTCTCTCTCTCTCTCGTCTCTTCTCCTTTCTCTCTCTCTCTCTTTCCTCCATTCTTTCTCTCTCTTTTTCTCTCCTAATTTCTCTCTCTCTTTTCTCTCTCTCTTTTCTCTTCTCTCTTCTTTCTCCTCTCTCCTCTTTCTCTCTCTCTCTCTCTCTCTCATCTCTCTCTCTCTCTCTCTCTCTCTCTCTCTCTCTCTCTCTCTCTTTTCTCTCTCTCACTCTCTCCTTTTCTCTCTCTCTCTCCTCATTCCTTTCTCTCTTTCTCTCTCCTTCTTTCTCTCTCTTTACTCTTTCTCTCTCTTCACTCTCTTCCTCTCTCTCCTCCCTTTCTCTCTTCCTCACTCTACTCTTTTCTCTCTCTCTCCCTCTACTCTTTTCTCTCTCTCTCTCTCTGTCTCTCTCCTTTTTCTCTCTCTCCCTTCTCCTTTTCTCTCTCTCACTCCTTTTCTCTCTCTCCCCTCCTTTCTCTCTCTCTCCTCCTTTTCTCTCCTCCTCTCTCTTTTATAACTTAAAAATCTCAGTTTGAAAACCTTTGAGTCTCTCATCGTCACATTAAATCAACATAAAACATTTTAAGTTCATTTAACTCACTGACCTCCTGACTTTAATTCAGTTTTAATTCAGTTTTAATTTCTTAAACTTGTCTTTAGTTCATTCTCTTTCTCTTCTTTAGGACTCGTGGTTGAGTTCAGAAAGTGCTGCTTAAATAAACTCGATGGGTAAAAGAATAAACACGGTGAAATGTTTTTTAACAGAATTACATTAAAGTCTGGGCCACGTTTGAGGCCACAGACACAGATCTGTTTAGAACTGTGGCCTGACTCAGTTTAACTCTGAAAAACAAACTTCCTCTTTCTGTAAGTTTCACTTAAAAGACGGAAACGGAAACGAGACAGACCAAAGACCAGCTGT
The DNA here is from genome assembly GCA_038363315.1 of Mugilogobius chulae. NCBI lineage: Eukaryota > Metazoa > Chordata > Actinopteri > Gobiiformes > Gobiidae > Mugilogobius > Mugilogobius chulae. The sequence goes on from CM076414.1 coordinate 23,504,885, forward strand.
GTGCAAGACCAAAGAAGCAGTGTGCAAAGACCAAAGACCAGTGTCAAAGACCAAAGAGCAGTGTGCAAAGACAGGCCAAAGTTGTTCAAAAACCAAAGAAATCAGTGTGCAAAGACCGAAGTGTCAAAAACAAAGATCAGTGTGTAAAGACCAAAGTTGTGTCAAAACCAAAGAGCAGTTGTGTGCAAAAGACCAAAGAAGGCAGTGTGCAAGACCAAAGAATCAGTGTGCAAAGACCGAAGTGTTCAAAAACCAAAGATCAGTGTGCAAAGACCAACCAGACCAGTGTGTGCAAGACCAAAGTGTTCAAAACCAAAGACCGCAGTTCCAAATGTGCAAAACCAAAGACCAAAGATCAGTGTGCAAAGACCAAAGATCAGTTCAAAACCAAATGAGGGACCAGTGTTCAAAACCAAAGAAGTGTGAAAGACCAAAGAGCCAAAGACCAAAGAGTCAAAACCAAAGATCCAGTGTGCAAAAGACCAAAGCTGTTCAAAACCAAAAAAAAAAAAAAGATCAGTGTGCAAAGACCAAAGTGTTCAAAAAACACCAGAAAGACCAAAGACCAAAGTTCCAAGACCAAAGATCAGTGTAAAGACAAAGACAGTGTGCAAAGACCAAAGAAATCAGTGTGCAAAGACCAAAGATGTGCAAAGACCAAAATCAGTGTGCAAAGACAAACCAAAAACCAAAGATCAGTGTGCCGCAAAGACCAAAGATCCAGTGTTGCAAAAGACCAAAGATCAGTGTGCAAAGACCAGAAGTAGTGTGCAAAGACAAAGCCTGAGGTGCAAAGACGAGACCAAAGACCAAAAAGTGTGCAAGACCAAAATCAGGTGCAAAGACCAAAGATCAGGTGCAAAGAAAACAAACAAAGATCAGTGTGCAAAGACCAAAGATCAGTGTGCAGACCAAGTGTTTAAAACCAAAAGATCAGTGTGCAAAGACCAAAGACAGTGTGCAAGACCAAAGATCAGTGTGCAAAGACCAAAAGCAGTGTGCAAAGACCAAAGATCAGTGTGCCAAAGACCAACAAGTTGCAAATGTCAAAACCAAACGATCAGGTGTGTCAAAGACCAAAGTGTTCAAAACCAAAGATCAGTGTGCAAAGACCAAAGTGTTCAAAACCACAGTGTGCAGACCAAAGAGCAGTGTGGATCCAAAGTCAGTGTGCAAAGACCAAAGTGTCAAACCAAAGATCAGTGTGCAAGACCAAAGATCAGTGTGCAAAGTGTTCAGTGTGCAAAAGACCAAAGTCAGTGTGCAAAGACCAAAGATCAGTGTGCAAAGACCAAAGAGCAGGTCAAAGACCAAATATCAGTGTGCAAAGACCAAAGTGTTCAAAACCAAAGAGCATGTGCAAAACAAAGAGCAGTGCAAAGACCAAGTCGTTTCAAAACCAAAGATCAGTGTGCAAAGACCAAAGATCAGTGTGCAAAGTTGTGCAAAGACCAAAGTCAGTTGCAAACCAAAGTGTTCAAAACCAAAGATCAGTGTGCAAAAAGTGACCACAAAAATGAACAGCCCTAACATGAACAAGCATCAGAGAATGGGACTTGAGGCGCCAGACTTGGCCTGACCTAAGTCCCAGTTTTAAGAGACAAATGTAACATTGAGGGCGTTTACATGCCGCACGAATAACCCGGTTATTATCAGGGTTTTTAAATATCCTGGTTTTGTGTGTGTCCATGTAAACGCCATAACCTGATTTTAATAACCTGGTTATGAGAAACCAGTTATTGTCACTGGAGTTTTCTGATTAATAACCCAGGATTATTGTTCCATGTAAACACCAGAAACCTGATTTCTCACCGATGGAGTCAAACTGAGCCGTGCAAACTGAAAGGAACTGATCTGGCAGAAGCTGTACATTCCCCAAATGACTCAAAATTATTATTTTCTTTTTCTTATATTTATTTTATTGCACTTATACCGTTTGGTTCGGAGCCTATGACACTTTTTATTTGTAATGTGTCATCATTATAAAACTATAAAGTAACTTGTAACATAACACAGCAGTAACTCTGAACCAGACATATTTTACACTGTAAACGTCACTTTCCCAAAGCTCTGACTGTGATCTTCAGTCTGATGTTCTTATTAGTTGTATTTTGTCAGCTTGTTGCTGTAAACATGTTTAAAACCCATAAGTTAGAAAAGTTTCATACATGCTTAGTTCCTGCCATATCTGTGTCACTGTGCCATAGTTACCAGTCTGAATATCCAGGATCCTCCCATGCTCATGTAAACAGGAACATGAATAAACAGGTTTCTCTGACTCATGTAAACACTATAACCAGATTATTGTCATAACCAGGATACTGCTCAGAACCGGGTTATTCGTGCTCATGTAAACACACTCACAACACACATAACCAGGATATTTAAAAACCCTGATAATAACCGGGTTATTCGTGCTCATGTAAACACACTCATTGTTAATTGCTTTTAAAAAGAGGCAAGAACCGAAAAAAGAACCGGCTGTTTAACTTAAAAAATGTAAGTACAAATTCTGCCTTAAACTTTTATGTCATTAAAAACTCATGTATGCGGAGTTGTCTGACATTCTCTCACTCCTTTCTCCCTCTTTCTTACCCCCCACGGTCTTTTTTCACTCTCTCTCTTTTCTTCTTCTGTCTCTCTCTCTTCTCTTCTGTCTATCTTTTTCTCTTCTCTCTCTTTCTTCTCTCTTTCTTCTACCGTCTCTCTTTTCCTCTTTCTCCTCCGTCTCCCTGCCTCTTTTTTCCCTCTCCTTCTTTTATTTCCTTCTCTCTCTTTTTAGCCTTCTCTCTCTTCTTCTTCTCTCCTCTCTTTCTTCTTTCTTTCTATGCTCTTCTCTCTTCTGTCTCTCTCTCTTTCTCTCTTCTCTCTCTTCTTCTCTCTCCTCTCTTTTTTCTCTCTCTCTCTCTTTTCTCTTCTCTCTCTTCTCTCTCTCTCTTTTTCTCTCTCTCTTTCTCTCTCTTTTTCCCTTCTTCTCTCTTTTTTCTTCTCTCTTTTTTTTTCTCTTTCTCTTTCTCTCTCTCTCTTCCTCTTCTCTCTTTCTTCTCTCTCTTCCTCCTTTTCCTCTCCCTGTCTCTCCTTTTTCTACTTCGCTTCTCTTCTTTCTCATCTCCCTCTCTCTCTTCCTCTTCTCTCTCTCTTTGCTCTCTCTTCTCCGCTCTTTTCCCTTCTCTCTCTCCTCTCTGCACTCTCTTTTCGCTTCTCCTCTCTCCTCTCTCTCTCCCTCTCCTCACCTCAGTACTCTCTCCTTCCTCTCTTCTCTCCTCTCTTTGTTCCTCTCGGCCATCTGTCTCTCTCCCTTTTTCTCTTCCTCTCTTCTCTCCTCTCTCTCTCTTTTCTCTCTCCTTTCTCCTCCTGGTCTCACTCTTCTTTTCTTCTTCCCCTCTCTCTCCTTCTTCTCTCTCTCTTTCTCTTCCTTTCCTTCTCTCTCTTTCTCCTGTCCTCTCCTTTTTCCTCTTCTCTCTCTCTTCTCTCTCTCTCCTCTCCTCCTTCTCTCTTCTCTCCTGTCACTCTCTTTTCTCTTCTCTCTCTCTCTCTCTCTCCTTCTCTTTCTCTTCTCTCTTCTCTCTCTCTTTCTCTCCTGTCTCTCCTTTTTTCTTCTTCTCTCTCTCTCTTCTCTCTCTCTTTCTCTCCTGTCTCTCTTTTTTCTTCTCTCTCTTTCCTCTTTCTCTCTCTTTCTCTCCTGTCTCTCTCTTTTCTCTTCTCTCTCTCTCTCTTTTTCTCTTCTCTCTCTTCTCTCTCTTTCCTCTCCTGTCTCTCTTTTCTCTCTCTCTCTCTTCTCTCTCTCTCTCTCCTCTCTCTTCTCTTTCTCTTTTTCTCTTTTTCTGTCTCTCTCTCTCTCTTTCTCTCCTGTCACTCTCTTTCTATCTTCTCTCTCTCTCTCTCTCTCTCTCTCTCTCTCTCTCTCTCCCTCTTTCTCTCTTTATAACCTTAAAGTCTAAGCTGAAAATCTATGACTTACTATGTCAAGTTATATCAACATAAAGATTTAAGTTAGTTTGACTTTTCGGCCTTAGGATTGTTTACAGTGTCCCGCAAAAGCACTGGCATCGAAAAAATGGTACCGGCCCTATGTGGAGCTGACCTGAGATCATCCTCTGCTTCACACTTACAAACACCCAAACAAAAATGAAAATACTGGACTTTTAAACACAAAAGTCTGGATGATTAAACTGACCTGAGTTTTGCCGGAGATTCCAGACGTGGGGTCTTTGACGTAGTGAGTGTTCTGAGCTCGACTCTGCTCCTCCTTCTCCGACTCTTTACCAGAGCCGTCATCGTCTGTTTTAGAGCCGGTGCAGCCCATCGTAACGCCTGAAAACACAAAACAAACAGTAAAATAACTTTATAAACACAAACAGTAAATAAGACACTCGGTTCCTCTGCTCCATCAGAAACAAACACGCTGCTGGACTTTATATTTGTGTTTTTATGGATCTATCACAACTTCTCTCACATGAACAGGACCAGAGTGAGTGACAGACCAAGTGTGGGAGCAAAGACACTTTCACTTTCACTTCAGACGACCAGAGAGGAGGACTCAGAGTAAAGATAGAAACGTTACAAAAAGTAAAAGAGTAAATCTGGCTTTTTAATCGAATCAAGATTGGTTTGTCTGGATAGTTCGGTTCGATTGGGTCATTGTGAACGCGCAAACGAATCCTGATCCGGTCCAAAATGTCCAGATCTGGTTCGGTTGGAGAGGTCGGTCTCTGGAGAGGTTCATTTGTTTTGTGAAGCAAACGGAGCGTGAGACACACGTGAGGCTCAGAATCACAACAAACAGCCTGTGTGAGATCAATAATGAGACAAATAATACACAAAAACACATGAAAGTATCAGGAGAAGGACGGGGGATGATTCAGGTAGAATTAATTATGATCACACAACTGTATGTCACCGTTTTCTCTCGTTATTTATGTTTGTTTCTGATGGAGCCGTGGACTAGAGATCTGCATCGGGCTGGAAAACCCTCGGGATCGGGCGGTTTTAACGTTGCCTCGGGCGGGAGCGGGCGGTCAGGCCAAACACCTCGGGACCCGACTGGACTCGCGCTCTCTCCGCTGTCTTCAAAATATTACGTAAGAAGAAAGAAATACGGCTTTGTGCGCGCTGCTGTTCAACAGAGAGACGTAACACGGACACCTGCGAGGTGCAGACACGTAAACTTGTTGTTGTATTTCCTAGTCTAGCGTGAGCATCATCTGTGCGTCCTCGCGCCATCAGCAGCAGCAGGACGGGCGTAGCTTTCCCAGAGTGAATGAATGCTGGCTTTTACGCATGAGGAGATGGAAATAATACACACAGAGTTTGGGCTAGTAAATGTTTGTTTAGCAGAAACTGGAGGTGTGAGGAGCTTTGTATTTCGGTAAGAAATAACACACATCAGTCGCTTTATGATTGAGGGTCATATCAAACGAACATAACTGTCTTGTTACAGATTATTTAGGCTGGTGCCAAATCATTTTAAAACTGATGCAGAGAGTTATGCAGAGTTTAGTCATTTGTGTCCATGTTGTTATGCCCTGGTGCCGCCACACAACCTCCGTGTCACCAAAAAAAAAAAAGTCGGGACCCGACGGGGGTTTCTCAGGCGGGCAGGCACACGGGGGCGTCGGGATCGGGCGGGAACGGTCATGAAAATCTAGTCCCGTGCAGGTCTCTACCGTGGACGCTGTTAGCAGAGAAGCCGGTGTCTTCTTTACTGCTGACGTTACATGTTTCTGTCCCACAGCGCCTCCACAGGCCAAAGGCAGATGTGTCTCTACTGCGCTGGTTGCATTGGTAAAAGTGTGAACAGAACTAAACCAGCTTAGAGAAAGAGACAATGATGTAACTTTGGTTCCTGATCGAGCCGAGTCCTGTTCGGTTTGTATTGTGAATGCAGTCTGAGTCTATTCCTTTAATATTTAGTATCACAACACTAGGTTCCAATCATCTGCAGCGGTGGCACATCGAAATGACACGAGGACAAAAGAGGAGCAGCACCTCGAGTCCATCGGATCAGAGCATCACTATGAACATATTTCTTTCTTCATTTACTCAAGATCAACAGTCCACAACGAGAAAAACTAGAAAATGACTTTATAGTTGCAATAAAAGACCTCTGTGTCCACACAAAGACTTGATTTATGCACTAAATATCAATCTCCGTCTCTCAATCATGTAAATAACTGCTCCAAAGTCAAATCTTTCACTTCTACAAACTACCAGAGCAAGTTACAGGTCAGATCTGCGAAGAGGCGAGCTCAATACAGTAACTCAGAAGTGTTTTAACCTTCCTGAGTCGTGTTTTAAAGCTGCAGGTGTTGTTTAATCATTGAAAACAGGCGAACTAAGTGTGTCAGTCAGAGCAGTAAACATGAGAACAAGAATCTTTTATGAGAGTTTAATGATTGATCGAGTGGATTGATCGTTTAATGATTGATCGAGTGACCAGCAGCAGCAGGAGGAGCAGCAGGAGGAGGAGCAGGAGGAGGAAGTGAAATGTGAGAGTGACAGAGGTCAGACCAGTCGGAGTTTCCACTAAGTTATTATTTAAAAACATTTACATATTCAGACGCTAAAGGAAAAAACTGATCCCGGCAGAAAGATCTTTATTTAAATACAGAAAAGAACTGGTCTGAGTGAAGTTTGTTTCTGATTATTTCTCTTGGTTAATAGATTAGTTTAAAATTACTTTAAAATGAATGCACTGTAAAAGTCACGAGGCGAAAAGGTTAAATGAACTTAAATCTTTGTGTTGATGGAACTTGGGAGGGAGAGAGAGAAGAGAGAGAGAGAGGGAGAGAGAGAGAGAGAAGAGAGAGAGAGAGAGAGAGACAGGAGGGAGAGAAGGAGAGAGAAAGAAGAGAAAGAGAGAGAGAAGAAAGAGAAGAGAAAGAGAGAAGAGAGAGAGAGAGAAGAAAGAGAGAAGAGAGAGGGGAGGAGAAAGAGCGGGAGAGTGAGGGAGAGAAGAGAGAGAGTGAGAGAAGGGATAGAGAGAAATAGAAGAGAGAGAAGAGAAGGGAGAGAGAGAGGGAGAGAAGAAAGACAGAGAAAAAAATGGAGAACGAGAAAGGGTGAAGAAAAAGAGAGTGAGCGTGTGGGAGAAATAGAGACGGAGAGAGATGAGAAAAGAAAGGGAGAAGAGAGAATAGGAGAGAGGGGAAAATGAGAAGAGACAGAAGGGATAATGACAGAGAGAAAGAAAGAGAGAAAAGAGAGAGAGAGGGGGAGAGAGAAGAGAAAGAGAGGAGAGAGAAAGAGAGAAAAGAAAGAGAGAATAACAGACTCACATACACACGTTTAATTCATGACTTTTTAGATTAAACATTAACTTTTAGAAGTGTTTTATTATAATGACAGAAAGATCTTTATTAAATACAGAAGTGAACTGGTCTGAGTGAAGTTTGTGAAGGGTGTGTTGTTGTGGTGATTGATTGTTTGTTTTGTTTAATTGATTAGTTGTTTTAGTTGAAACACTGTAAAAGTCACGAGGCGAAAAGGTTAAATGAACTTAAATGTTTGTGTTGATGTGACTGGAGAGAGAGAGAAAGAAAGAAAGGGGGGGAAGAAGAGAATGAGAAGAAGAGAAAAGAGAGAGATGAAAGAGAGAAGAAATAGATAAGAGAGAGAAAAAAGAATGAGAGAAGAGAGAGAGAAAGAAAGGGAAAGGAGAATGTGAGAGCAAGAGAAAAGAGAGAAGAGGGAGAGAAGAGAAGAGAAGAGAGAGAGGGAGAGAGAAGAGAGAGAAGAGAGAGAGAGGGAGAGAGAGAGAAGAGAGAGAAGAGAGAGAGAGGGAGAGAGAAGAGAAAGAGAGAGAGAAGAGAGAGAAGAGAGAGAGGGAGAGAGAAGAGAAAGAGAGAGAGAGAGAGAGAGAGGGGAGAGAGGGAGAGAGAAAAAGAGAGAGAAATAGAGAGAGAGAGAAGAGAGAGGGAGAGAGAAAGAAGAGAAGAGAGACAGAGAAGAGAGAGAAGAGAGAGGAAGAGAGAAAGAAGAGAAAGAGAGAGAGAAGAGAGAGAAGAGAGAGGGAAGAGAGAGGGAAGAGAGAGGGAGAGAGAAAAAGAGAGAAAGAAATAGAAAGAGAAGAGAGAGAGCGAAAAAAAGAGAAAGAGGGGAGAAAAAATGGTGAATGAGAAAGGGAAAGGGTGAAGAGAGAGAGAAAGTGAGCAAGAGGGAGAGAGAGATGAGAAAAGTGACAGAGAAAAAGTGAGAGAGAGTGAAGGAGAGAGAGAAAAGGGAGAGAGAAGAGAAAGAGAGACATAAAGAGAGAGAGGGGAGAGAAGAGAGAGAAGAGAGAGAAGAGAAAGAGAGAAGAGAGAGAAGAGAGAGAAGAGAGAGAGGGGAGAGAAGAGAGAAATGTTACAGATTGAGCAGATTATCACAGAGATGAGCTTATAATTCCACTTTTATCACGATGTTTTAAACCCTTCTCTCTTCTCTCTCTGTCACAGTTTGTTTCATGAGTTTTTAGATTAAACATTAACTTTAAGATAACTTTTATGACGACGCCTGAGCAGAGCTTTACTTTCACTTCACACGTTCTAGACTTTCCCAAACGTATTTCCTCCAAACTCTTCCGTCTGTGGATCATGCAAACGTCCAACACAAATAAACAAATGAACGCTTTAAAGATTCTTAAAATGTGATGGAATGCAAACAAAATGCAAAACACAGCAGCTGCTCTTCGAGTCGTTTCACCTTCAGAATCACAGCTGGGGATGGTTTATGTTAGAGACCACGAGAAAGAGCATAAATATGTCGTAATCGTCAGATAATCTCAATTATTCTATTGTTAAACATTTCAAAGTTTCCTTTCAATACAACAGGCTGGTTCTAGTTTGTCTTTTTAATTTAACCAAAAGAACACATACAAAACCTGTTTTGTTTGGACAACAGGTAAAATGTTCCAACATGACTTCTGCACAAACACAGCTGGAGTTCTGTCTGTGAGAAACTTCTGGATCATTTATGGAGTTTAAAACAGAGATCTACTTATGTCATCATAAAAGTGTGACATTCAGAAGAGATCAAACTGTCACAATACTGTGCGCACACGTACAGAACTATCTCGTGAGATTTTCCTTATATAGGCTAGTGCTACTAAGAATGGTCATGTTTTGTATCTTTGAGCAGCTATAGTAAATATTCTCCTCCACACACAGACTTGCTGCTGGCTTATTCTGACAGAAAACAGTCTAAACTCTGTCTCACTATTTATTTCATAAAGATATAGGACCAATATTGACAGAGATAATTAGTCCTAAACATTGTAAAAGAAAAATATATAATCGTCAAATATACGCGCGACATCGCAGGAACAGCGCAGTGTTTTTCACACTTAAACATAGTTTAAAATAGATCCACAAAGAGATATTTAGGCCTATATAAGTAGGAAAGTCTCCTCATCTGTGTGCGTCTGGTCCCTGCAGCACCAGCGGCAGCGCTGTGAAGCAGGAGAAAGGGGGCGGAGTCTGAGCTACACACGGGGAAGGGGGCGGAGTCAGAGCGGATCAATTTCAGTCAAAACTCATCGTTGAAATAATAAAAATCCAAGGTGATACACATAATAAAAGGTAAAGCTAAACTAAAAGAATATAAACTAACAATAATAATAATACAAATCAAATTTTGTAATTTGCCTTGTTTAAATTCTAAATTGAAACAAATAATGCAAATGATTTAAAAATCTTGTCTCGTCTCGATCTCGTGGACCCAATCTCGTGGCTCGTCTCGTCTCGTGAAAAAATTCCTGTCTCGTCCCATCCCTAGTGTTTTCTGAAGCTCAGAAGAGAAGATTTAACCTGTATGATTCCAGATGGATCGGTGTTGAACTCTGATTTGAGTTCTTCCACAAGATCGATCTGTGATTTTTCCAGCTGAAAGTGTTTTGTAGAAACAAATGACCATGGCTATAGAAAAAGGTCAGGCTAATAAAGAGTTGAAGTTATCATCACTTCAAACTACTGTATTATGAGTGACTGTGATTACCACACACTTAAGAAAGTCAGCTTTCCTTTGACTGTGCCCCCGTGTTGCCTGGCTTGCATTGTGCAGCTGCTGTTCGCCCCAGTGAGTTGACAATGGAGCATTTCTGTTGCTGCTTCTGACTTGTGGATTGCACTTGTAAATTGCAGTTGTAGATCATGGTTAGGGGAAAGTGGGGTGAGTTGTGCCAGTTTGTACTTCACATGACATTAAAGTGAGACCATGAGAGTCATTCTTCAAACTACAACATGAACACAGATTTCAGGATGTGGTGCATCTTTGGAAACAATCATTTTTGATCTGAAGTATTTAAGAAATACAGCTTTCTGAAATACAGTTGTCTTGTAGCACAACTTGCCCTGGAGCTTTGGGGGAAGTTGTGTCTTTGGACAGATTGAACTGGGGTCATTTATTATGACAGTAAAACAGTATATTTTAATTTCAGAAACAGATATCTTCTGCAGGTTAAACTCATTATGCATTTTCCACTTACATTTTAGATTAAATATAAAGTTATTTAACATTAAAGAGAAAAAAGGCCGATCACACCATGTACATGTCTGATCAGAATTAAACACAAACTTGACTGATTGATGAGTCAGATTTCCTTGAATTTTGGTCTTCTTATTTGTGTTTGGTGTAAAATGAAGAATTAGATTGCTTTAGTGATAAAATGACACAATTATCAAAAAATCATATTTTTTCAATTCTTCATTAAAGTGGTGTCAGTGGCTCTTTGGCACAAATCACCCCAGGACCACCATTTTGGAAAAAATGCATCATCTGTGAGATTTGAGCAAACATCATGTCAGTTTTATAGATTCAAAGTGTATCTTACCAAAGCACTAACACATGTGTGATATATTACAAACCTGTCTAGAACTGTTAAGGCAACAATCAAAAACCTTGATCATAGACATTTTACTTTGAAGGGAAAAAACTGTTTTTTTCTACTTAAATGCTCTTTTTTTTTCTCCTGCATCAGCCTCTCATCTGTACAGGAAGTGAAATGTCTAAACCTTCAATAATGTGAGGTGACATGACACATTTCTTCTATGGTTCTGTAGAAACAGGGGCTGGCACAACTTCTTCACTGGCACAAATCACCCCACTCTCCCCTATAGTTTGCGCTTGCAGCTCTTGCTTGCAGGTCACAGTGATGTCTTGCGGTTAAAGTTCATAAAAACAGACGGGGCTTTGGGATCGACTTCCACATAACTCGACGGGTTGATAACCACTGGTTTAACCCCCCTCACTCAGTGACAGCAGTTCAGCGGAAATGATTCACCTGGAGCCTCAACCTCCGACCAACACCAGCATTCCCTAACCTGCATGTTATTGTTTGGTGGAGAAACCGGAGGAAACTCACCCAGACAGCAGCAGACTGCAAACTAATTCTGGTGTTTAGGTTTAGGAAAGACCAGTACCAGACCAGAAAGTCATGTAAGAACAGGATTAAGTGTCCAGTTCAAAACAAAACTTATCAGAGAAGTCTCAGTTACTCTGCTCTGTCTGTGACGATGAATATTTACAGGAAAATAAAACTAAATGTATAATAAACTCTTCTTCTTCCTCCTTCTTCTGTCTGCAGTTTTTTTTTTACAGGAAGTGTTTAAGCTGTGAAAAAAAAAAGAAACGTGAGAATAGCCTCAGTTCCCGTTGTAGAGTTTTTCCACTGCTCGTCTGAACTTCAGCCACTCTCACTTCTGCTCCGCTAAAAGTGTGAGACAAACCCGAAAAACTGACTTCTGTTACATGACTTTACTCTTTACTCTGTTCTTCTGTCTCCTCTGGTAACTCACACAAAACAGAAAAGGCGAGGTTTATCATTATAAAGAGATGTGTCCTGATGATGATGAAGTCCTCAGCCTCAGACACACCTTTTCTAAACCTTTGTCCAATTTCACTGAACTTAAGTGTAATAAATGTGTGTATGTGGCAAGACGAGCGGGCATGGGAGCTAAGCCACGCTCGGGGAGAGACCAACAACGCCACGGGCATAACACCCAAATTAGCAGAACTAGTACTAAGGCACACAAGTAAGCTAAACTGACTGGACGAAGGCAAAGTTAGTAAATGTTGTCATTTATTTTACAGTAATAGGGACAGTTTGCCACATTAAATAAAATCCTTGTCATCCATGTGGTTTCTTTCAGTCCAAGTTTCACATTTTCGTCGTTTCTTCATTTACAATCACACTGACAAAACATTATGATATTAGATACAGTATAGTTCTGACTGGAGTAAAGAGCTATCTAGAGGAGGAATGTTATTTTATTACTAATTGACCCGGCTTAGTGTTGGGTGCGCACATTTGGCTGTACACCTACCGAAAAGCAATGCGCAGCGCTCTCCGCACCATACCGAGACCCCGAGCCTCTGACCATGCTCAGCTATGCGGCAGCCGGACCAACGCTGGCAAAGCTACAACGATAGTAGGAATATTAACCACGCAGCCACACAACGACGCACAAACTCATGGCAAAGCAGGCGTACCAGCGAAGCGTTAGGCCACACAGTCGCCGGCTTGACGCTCCGACACGACCCAGACAACTTCACCAACTTCATGCTGCGCCCGAGTTTCCGTCTGCAGATGTGACGTATGAGGGGGGGAGAGGTCAGGTAGGCCAAACAACCCCCTTTTAAGGGTCTTTCACACCAGGCCGAGGGTCGCCCGTCTGAACCAGTTTGGCAACTTTTGCCGACAGGCGGCTCACGTGTGTTTGGTGTGAATGGGTTGTCGGGGGTCAGAGGTCGTGGAGGCGGGTTTTTGAAGACTTGCAAGTAAAGTCGGTGTGTCGCCAGTTGCCGCAAATGCAGCTGTTTGATTGGCCTGTGGTCACAGGAGAACCAGTGAATCAGTGGCAGGAATATAGTGCAGAAAACCGAAAATAACGCTTACGGAAAAACAGTATTTAGCCGAGCATGGATTGTTGTTATTTACACGGGTCAAACGGGACGTAACTACGAAGGAGAATGGTTCTATTTGGATGGAGGAAAACACGGGGGAGTTACGGGGACCGCAGTACGAAGGCTGGACTGTGGAGGGAAATACGAGTTGAGCTTAATCCGTGAGGTAAGACTAGAAACATCTGTTTGACAACGACTACTCACGTGAACTTATGTTTGGTCATTTTGGTCAAGCGTTACATCACACACATGCTCACTCTGTGTTTGTTTGGCGACTGTGGCTGTTTGGATCGTGTTTGTCTGAATGTTCTTTCACATCGGTGCCCCAAAGAGACGTGAACAGACGCTGCGTTGCTCCTCCTACCGACAGCGACTGGGGGTTGTGTTGGTGTGAAATACCCTTTATAGTGCGCCCTCTACCCTCAATCAGTCAAAAACAAGGTCCGTTACGCCAGCTCAGTGTTGCTTCTAAGATATGCAAAAATTTAATATCGAGTATAATGTAGTAAAAACATGCTACAAAAGAACACATTTCTAATAAAAGTTAAATAAATGATGATCATCTTTCTAATACTGTAGATGCAACCAGTCTATACTATATTCCATGAGAATTAGTACAATAATTAATTCAGAGCGCTTCACAAAACAGCAAAAATGATGATATAATGAAAGATTGCTGCAATCTTTTCCTCTCTCTCATTCTCATCCCTCTTCTTCTCCCTCTATCACTGTCTCCCCTATTCTTTCCCCCTCTCTCTTTCTATCCCCTTCTTTTTCTTTCTCACCGCCTCTCTCTTCCTCTCTCTCTCTTCTCTTTTCCTCTCTCCCTCCCTCTCGTTCTCTCTGCCCTTTCTGCTCTTTCCTTTCTTTCCCTTCTTACTCTCTTCCTCTTTTTCTCTTTCCTTCTCCTCTCTCTCTTTGTCTCTTTCTCCTTTCTCTCTCTCTTCCTCTATTCTTCTCCTCTTTCTCTCTATCTCTCTTCCTCTTTTTCTCTCTTCTAACTTTCTTTTCCCCCTCTCTCTTTCTCTCAACTTCTCTCCTCTTTTCTCTCCGTTTCTCTCCCCCTCTCCTTCTACCCCATCCCTCCCTCTTTTATCCTTCTACCCTCTCTCTCTATCTATCATTTCTCTCCCTCTTTCTTTCTCTCTCTCCTCTCTCCCTCTGTTCCCTCTCTCCCTCTCTCTCTTCTCTCTCTCTCTTTCCTTCTCTCTCTCCTCTGTTCCCTCTCTCTTCTCTCTCTCTCCCTCTCTCTCTCCCTCTCTCCTCTCTCTTATCTCTCTCTCTCTCTCTCTCTACCCTCTCTCTCTCTCTCTACCCTCTCTCTCCCTCTGTTCCTCTCTCTTCTCTCTCTCTCCCTCTCTCTCTCTCCTCTCTCTTATCTCTCCCTCTCTCTCTCCCTCTCTCTCTCTCTCTCTTTCTTCTCTCTCTCTCAGTATCAGATGTGAGTTTATCCGTTTATGGTTTTGTGTGTTTGGAGTTTCCGTGGTGATTCTTCTGCAGATTGACTATAATCTGTAATAATCTGTAATAATCTTTAATCCACCAGCAGCAGCAGCAGCAGCAGAGACGTTTCCTCGTGACATAACAACAGTTTCTCGAAGAATCATTAATCCTCCTCAGTCTGCTCTTCAAACCAAAACTAAAGTCAGAGCTACAACCATAAGAGAATAAAACAACGCAGCTTTATTCAAACTCAATCATCACAAACACTAAACACACGACGCAGAAACAGAACGTGAGACTTTCTCAGATCTGGCAGAAGGACGGGTCAACGTGAGGTCAGGGGAGGCAGGGGAGGTTTTGCTTAACCTTTTCAAAAACAAATGAAAAATGCCATTCAGCAAAACAAAAACTTTGAATATGTCCCAGTTATTAGAAACTACAGGTCAGTATTCTGCCTCAGTTTGACTTTTGATCCAAACTACACATTTTTACTGACAAAATAATGTTTTTAGATCTTTCGATTCAAAACCCGGTCACCATATAATTGACGATTAGTAATAGGTTGGTTTCAGATGACATCACAACATTCTACTGGTCAATGTTATTTCAATCAGGTGGAGGGCAGCTAAAATGAAGATTGTTTAAATGCAGTTTATTTTTTGCAAAGCAAATGAGTCATCCTAGAAATCGCCACTTTTTAAATTAGCTACATATTTTTTGAATTATTCCATGGTAAAGTCCAATGTTATTAATGGGAAAATCTGCCTCTTGCCTCCACCTGACTTATAACTGCCAAGAATTCTGGAGTGTAAAACCCACCTATTGATCAATCTCGATCTCTCGATATTTCGATTAATGGCCCAGTCCTATTATGAGAGTGATCCTGACCTGTGGAGAAGTTCACAGCTCTGAGGCTGTCACAGGGAGAGTTTCTTACTCACATGTATGAAGCCTTTGCTTTAGCCGACATGAGCTCATGATGTGAACATGTGAGTGTTTCCTATCCACACGTTTATCCAGCTGAGCTAAATGACTTCCAACACTTCTTATCAAACACTTATCTTAGCAGCGATGTCAGAAAGAGGAGTTTATATCTCCAGCGACGTGTGGTCAGGGGAGGCACCAGTCCAAATGGGAAAAAATACTTAATGTCAACAAGACTAAATATTGTATTTTTGTTTGTAAATGTTTCGTATTTATCATATTTAGTTGATTTCTTGTGATTTTCACTGAGTTTTGTGGTTTAAATCTCCAAGACTCACTGATATAACGCAGATCTACAGCGCTGAGGCTCGTCTCACTCAGACTTGCACAGACACAATGAACAGGGCGCGTTCAAGCAGCGCAGTCACGCACTGTTTCTACACTAGACGTACTTTTTTTGAGTGTTTTGTCTTTTAATTGTCAAGAAAGAGAATCTTACATGAAAGTGGGCGCTTTTAGTTAATTTGAGTTAATTTGATAGTAAACAGAATACAAACTTGCCCAGAAGAGGCAAGTCAAAATCTGCCTCATCTCTGCGCTCCAGGGAAATCTGGCGCTTTCTGCAGCCAAAATACGATTCTACGTTTAAATGTGTCTGTGTTAAACTTCACAGTGCGGTTAAACAAAGCCTTAAGTAACTATATAAATCCTCACGGACAAATATTTAACAGCAAAGGTCTTAAAAACCGTAATAATCTGTCCAGAACTGTTGTACAGTATAGCAGTCATTAGGTCTCCTGCACCACAGTGACGTCATCAGTCATTTACTCAGATGGATGAGTGAGAGAGCTGCGGTGCGAAGAGTCGAAACTCACGTCATTAGATATATTTTTTTCTCATCTTTAATTGTGCGTGCAGAAACAAATAGTCACATGATACTACATGCTTCTATTTGATATACACGTCTGCAAAGTGAATAAAAGGCATCTTGAAGTGAAATGAGCGAGTTTGGACAAAAAATGTTTCCATGCTGACCCATATACACAGTTTGACAGTGAATAAAGTTGATTCTGCCTTTAGTTTCTCTTTAAACATCAATATTACTCTTTCTGACTCTTGTGAAATTCACCTGTAACTGTTTTAACTCTCTAATATTTGCTTCTTTTAAATAAAACTCTGAGTCTTGGGTCGTGTTGTTGGAGCCTCTTGACCAGAACGAGAACTTTGAAAACCAATGGGACTTTACTGCTTCAATAAAGATAAATAAACGAAACTAAAACAACCTAAACTCTGCCACACAAACAGCAGAACGAGACTGTGACAGTGACGAGACGTTAATGTGACCACAGCCTGACGGAAACTGAGCCGCCGATCTACAGCATCAGCCCCTGACCAACATCACACATGTACACACACTTTTACACACTTACATTTACATTTACACACTTTAACACGAGCGTACACACATTTACACGCGCACAGAGGAAGGCTGAAGAGGAAACACTCGGTTAAAGCAGAGTGTTCAGAGAGAAAAGGGCACACACTTGTAATAATGACACAGAAGACAAACATTTTAACTCAAACTTCTGCTTTAAACATGACGGACCTGGAGGATGTGTCGATGTGAACACAAACTAGTTCAAAAACTCATATTTCTGTGGCTCATCCTGATGACAATATTCAGTCAAATCCAAGAGAAAAGTGGAACATTTGGTGAACGATAGGGCTATCATACCGTATATATCATATATCGTGATTTTCGTGTGAAAATGATTGATTGTACTTGCACTACAGCTCATTTTGCAACTTTGACAAACACAAATTGTGACTAATTCCCAGAGTTGATAGATTTTCAGAGATTAATAAGCCACAAACCTCTGAAAAAACCCAAAACAAACCATTAATAAAGACTTAATAACACATTTTGTGCTTCATGTTTCAGTCGTTAGTTGTTATATGTTGTTATATAGAGGCGATTGTTTGGTGCCGTTTAGAAAAAGTGCTTTTGGACAAATGTCTTTTGCTTTTCGAGCAAGTCAGGCCTGGAACACAGTTCCTTCTCACATCAGAGAACTGCCCACACTACCAGCATTCTCTAAGGCTCTAAAAACATGGTTCTTGGAAGGTCAAACATGTAATCATGTGTAATATGATGATGACTTATGTGTATATTGTATGTTTATTTTTAAACTCTGTAACTAACTTCTTATTGACTTCTTATGAACTGTTCTTTTATGTGTCTGTGCAGTGAATGCGTGAGGCCTTGTGTGACTGTTGCCGTCTTGTTTCTGTCCTAGATGTTCTTGACGTACACCTGCCGAGGGACTGAAGATGGAAATTAGCCACGTTGGCTATAATCTTTACATATTTACATGCAAGTGTTCATTAATATGTGTTGTCCCTTTATGAATAAAGAAATAGGAAATAAGAAAATATTCTCATGGATCAAACTTGAAAAACAGCTACAATTTACAACCCTTGACTGTCAAAGTTCATTAGCAACTTTCCAAATAAAGAAGTCCAAAGTTCCTATAAAGATGCAGACTTGGCAACTCTTAGCAGTTTTCATCTGATCTCTGTAAAACCTTGAACAAAAGTGACTCTGCCCAGACAGTGGAGGCTCTGCAGAGGCTCAAACACAAAGAATGAAAGAAGTAAAACCTGGTGTTTGAAAGAGGAACTTACACTGTAACTAAACAAGCCTGAAACGCAGAATTATAACAACAATGATAAACTGTATATTGTACAGCTGTATCGTTATCGCAAATGTTCTTTTTTATATTGTGGTGAAAACTTTAAAGGTGCATTGCGTAAGTTAAAATGTTCAATATTACGATATATCAAATGACCGTCCACTGGCACAGGCCTGGATATGCGCCATGATGTTTTGTAAACTTACCGACGTTGTCTCTGTGAGCGCACACAGGCTCATAAATGTGAGTGGCGCTGGTCCTAGTCCTTCACTGGATTATTGTCATTATTTCTATTTATTTAGCAAAAGCTCTCGGTTTTGTACAATGGACGACTGTTGTAAAGGCTGTTTAATAAAAAAATAAAATAAATAATCAGTGGTAAATACTGCCATCTAGCTTCCGAACCCTGTAACACACAAATAATTCAAAACAACTAGGCCACCGTAACGGCCTGGCATGAAGCCGACTGCAGGACCGAGGAGCACTGGGACATGTTTGTGAGAAAGAGGAATTGTGCTGGAGATCAATAAGACGTTCATCTGGTGATTATTTTCATTAGAAGGTAAGACTCTCAGGCCTGTCCAAGTACATCCACATTTAGACACAGATTTAGTAGCTTAGCACTTAGCTGTTTGTCTTGGTAAGGTTTATGTTTTATTAGAGTAATAAATTGCCATTGAGCATTTAGTTTATGACAAATGAGTCGTGTAAAGAGCTTGTTTACGCTAAAACAAAGCTTTTCCTCAAACTCTCACTAATCTTTTCTTGTGTAACTTTTGGAGTTTGTAAACTGATCATTCAGTCAAAAAGAACATAAAATAGCCAGCATCTACTTTTTCATACAAAAGTTTTTGTCTTCTTAAGTCAGAAAACATTTAGCAGAAAATAACGATGTGTCAAAAGAATCTTTTAAGCGTAAAATACGTCTTTATCTAAAGATGGTAGGGTGGGTGCAGTGCCACAACACGCCAAAGATGGCGCCCTTGTTCAAAATCTTTGCAACTTACGCCATGCACCTTTAAAGGGATCCCTGGCTATGAAGATAAATCTGGCTTAAGTGCTAGTACAGGTCATGTTTACTAAAATAAATTACAAACAAATATATAATCCCTTACTATTTTTTATAAAATCTGCATTGTTTTTGAGCCACTGGCAGCAGCCATATTGTCCAGACGCAATGCATTCTGGGTTGATGATGTCAAATGGTTGCTTTTGGTTGTTGCCATGGTTGCTCTTACCATAGTTGCTCCCTAGGTTGTTACCTTGACAACCACCAGAAGACACAGACAACCGTTTGATGTCATAACCAAAGCAAAATGGCCGCCTCCATGTAATTACTTTAAACTACTATTTTAATAAAACTAGTAACTACAAATACTTCCAAGGTATTTGTCCTGTGTTTATATAAGTGATGATATTAGAAGTGTTTTAGGGTAAACATGTGATTATAGCCAGGGTTCACTTTAAGTCATATTGTCCTGCCTTGGTGAACGGTCAAACTGTAGGCTAAACTGAAAGTACTGTAAAAATAAAGATGACAACTTTGCACATTTTGCCATTTTTGCAGATTATTTTATAGAACAAAACCACCGCGATTGTATCTCATTTACGATCTTCAGACGATATTTCAAACCAAGCATCAAGCAATGTCTTTCATTGTATTAGTTGAAGTTTATTGATCAGATTAGATTGACCAGACATTCGTTTGCTACACCTGATCACAGTGCCGGCTCTAGCCCTTTTGGCGCCCTTAGCGAGATTTCAAATAGCGCCCCTGATAGATAAAAATTGTAGTGTTTTCTAGCTCTCTGCTCCCCCTTTCCAAAATACATTTTTATGTAAATTATATTTACAAACAGACCCTTAGTGCCATAAGCCCTTAAATACAAATAAATGTAAATATATCAAGGTTTTTATGTCATTCAGGGGGTCTGGGGCAATTCTCCCCCAGGAGAATTTTAAAGAATTCTGTGCAATTTCCTGCATTTTGGTGAGTTTTAGATGTGATATTCTTATTATGTGAGGTAATTTTACTATAATTAAAAAGACATGAAAAAATCAAATGAGGCCCCCCCATAAAGGCCAGATTTAGGGGCCCCAGTCCCAGATGCCCCCCTTAGCTCCACCCCTGTAAAACTGAGCTTTTAGGAGACTGACTCAGGACTGTCCTGTGTGGTCAGAGCAGAGAAAACACCGCTGCTGCTGTTGTAAACACGTTTTTCAGGTCAGTGTGTGTTTTATGTCACATTCATACAAAAATAAAATCTTTTAGGGCCACGTTCAACATTTCCGCGGTGCGCCATTTTTCGCGATTTCGCCGTTGTTCTTTGCACACGTTTTATTTCACTGTACATTTTGGACCTTTTCTCCGTGGATATAAGGCGGATTTGCACAAAATTTAGATCAAAATGAAGCTCTCGTTTAACAGAATATCAATGCTTCTCAAAGAAACGATTTGTCTGTTAAACAGCTCTGCTTTAACGCTGCACTGACTGTCGCACGCAGCTTCCACAGGGAGGGAGAGAGAGAGAGAGAGAGAGAGAGAGAGCATGTGGAGGCGCAAATGTTTCTGAATGAGCCAAAGCCGCACTCGTACAGGCTAAGAGACTAATGCAGCCTCCAGTTCACCACACAGGCTTAGCATGATAGTGTTCTCTCCAAACTGTATCCAGGGTCTTTGATTTTACCGCGTTAGTGATGTGGATGATCAGATACATGTATCAGACGTCAGTCACCCTTTGAGCTCCGCATCTCCGGAGCCTCGGCCGGCGCCCCTCCTCACTCTGCGCCCTTAGCATTTGCCTATACTGCCTATATAACGAGCCGGCTCTGCCTGATCAGTTGTCTAAAAGCAAAACTAAACATTGTCTCAAATAACTGTCTTCACACAACCACAAGCTCAGACGTTTGCAGCAAATTAACTACTCATGAAGAAAAACAAAACATAGAACCGCTCAACCAGATTTTTATGTAAAAATTTCAGACCTTTTCAAGACTTTTTAATGCCATTTCAGTCAAATTTAATGCTGCCATCGCGAGAAAAATAAACCAGCAACACACAAAAGGTTTTTAGCTACTAAAAATGTAAAATGTGGTAAAAACTAAAATTGTAGTAATCAATTATTAGAATCATTAAATTGTCAAAAATCAAATGCTTAAAAAACATACTCTATAAGTTATTTAAAAAACACTTATTTTCAGAATTCTCGTGAGCTTTGTCAGAACTATAGTGACAGCTCTGGGTTTAATAAGAAAAGTGCTGCATGTTTACATCATTGTGAAGTACATTTCTCTTAAATATTACTTTTACAGTATAGCAGCACTTTGTTGAATCTAGGGATGTCAAGATTAACCGGTTTTTCAATAATCGTGAATATTTTCCCCCACGGTAGTTTATTCGTGGAATTTTTACAACTCACGGTAAACCACAAACACGTCAGAGAACAGCGTGTGTGTCGTCAACTCACTGCTAGTTGAAAGGAGCTGAAGTTAGAGCTTCAGGAGTTGTATCCATCCAAAGTATCAAGTCAGGGGTTGTTTTTAAGATGACCAGGGCTTTGTGCGGCTGAAGAGTGTCCAAGATGTAAAACCTGTCATTGAAAAGCTGCCTCTAAAAGCTCTAACACATCCAACATGATCTAGCATCTTCGATACGATCATCCCTCGCTGTTCGTCCAAGTAAAGGTAAAGAAACAACGTAAATCCTTTAAACGAAGCGCTCCAGAGAGAATCACACAGCTCACGGCAAAAATAAACAGTATTTATGCTTCATTTGACATAAACTCTGATCTGAAAGTAAAACTAAAGCAGAGACGCTGCAGACGTCATGACGACGCTGGGAAAACAAAACGTGTGGATGACGTCTCCTTCATGAGTCACAGATATCACACATAATATATTATTAGTTATAATGACTCTTGTAAGTATAATGAGAATATTAAAGCAATCATTAAAGGGACAATAATTTTTTTTATGCTTGAATGATAATTTGTTTAAAACATAAATAAATAATAAATTATTATTTTTTCAAAGGATAATTATTTAAAATAATTGCATTTATTGTTATTAATCAAACCTACATCATACTTATGTAATACAATCAGTGTATTGTCACTGTCAGCAAATCAAATGCCAATAATTTACATTTAAAAAATAAATATATGTATATAATGTATATATTTTTTCTTTATGCCGATAATCGTGAATAATTGCAAAATCGTGATTTTTCCTTTTGCTATAATCGTGATTCTAAAATTTGATATCGTGACATCCCTAGTTGAATCCTAAATACATTATTATAACCATTCAGTTAGGAAATATTTGATGAAACTTAGATCATCATTTAAAAAGAAGCAGCAGTTTTAAAAAAGCAGTGACAGTGTGAGTGTCCTGCAGAATCTCTCTGAACGCTGAACTCATCCTGATCCATGTCTTTGACCAGCCTGACAGTCTCTGTACGGTGGCAGAGTGGTTAGCGCTCTGGCCTCACAGCAAGAAGGTCATGGGTTCAACTCCTGCTCGACGCAGGGCCTTTCTGTGTAGAGTTTGCATGTTTCTCCCCGTGTCTGGGTGAGTTTCCTCTAGGGCGGCTGCTCGATTATGATGAAAAAAATAATCACGATTATTTAAATTATCATAATTAAAATCACGATTATGCAAAGGATCATTTATTCAAACGAGTGTGCGGAGCATTATTGCTCCTTAATCTGCAGAGAGAGAGTGAAGAGATAAAGTGAATACTGGTAGATCTCATAGAAATAGTCTGTAGTAAATGTTTGGTACAATTGTAAAGAAATTGTCTGGGACCTATATTTCCAACCTAAGAAAATGTCTGTGCGCTTATACACACTTATGAGTCACGGTTAATAATCACGATTACTCGATTACACCATTTTTGTAAACAATTATGGCAATAATCATAACTGAAAATTAAATTTGATTAAATTGATAAAATTGCACAGCCTTTCTTTCCTCCAGGCACTCCAGTTTTTCCACCAGCCATTAACATACATGTTAGAGCACACTTGGTGGTGGTCGGAGGTTGAGGCGCCTCTGCTGAGCTGCCCCAGGGCTGCTTACTATCACATTATCACTATATTTCATAAAAACAGCACCTTTCTGTCGACAGAGAAAGCTCTCACTACGACAAACGTTTCATGCTTTGTGTAGACGTCACGTTTATGTTTGGATGTTTTGCAGGATTTAGATTGAGCTGCTCAGAGGCTGTGCTGCTCCGACGTGTGAACAGCGACAGGAGAAAATGCAAGTGTACCGTCCTCTCACACAAGCCTCTTCTCTCATAATTCAAATGCTAACTCTAGCCTCGTGCTAACACAGATTCAACTGTCTGAGGTAGAAAACGCGAGTCAAACATTTACAAAGCATGAGAAGAAGTGAAACAAAGTCCATCTGGATCCTACATCTGCACCAACAGCAGCCACAGAATCCAAAAGTAAGATCTGACCACAACCGCTTTTCAAACAGAGCTGTCAAACTGAGCAGTGAGAGTGTTTGAATTGAGCTATCGTTGATTAAAACTGTGATTTTCATTATAGTGTGCAGAATTAAACTCATTTACGGAATAATATAAAGCTGCACTATGGAACTTTTACAACAACAGATTCTGTCACGACTCGGACCTTGTTCCAAATAGGGATGCACCGATCCAGCTTTTTCAGTTCCGATACCGATCCCGATACTTTAGAATTAAGCATCTGTCGATACCCGATATCAACCGATACTTGTGTAACGACTGAAATAACTCTTTTTCCTTTTAAAACATAAGACTTTAGATCATATAGTGTTATTTATACTGTAAGACAAAACTGAACAACTTAAGAAGAGAGAGAAAGAGAGAGAGAGAGAGAAGAGGAGAAAGAGAGAAAGAAAGAGAGCACAAGAAGAGAGAGAGAGAGAGAGAGAGAGAAGAAAGAGAGAGAAGAGAAGAGAGAGAGAGAGAGAGAAGAAAGAGAGAGGGAGAATGAGAGGAGAGAAAAAGAGAGAGCACGAGAGAAGGGAAGAGAAGAGAAAGAAAGAAAGAAAGAGAGAGCACGAGGAGCGAGAGAGAAGAAAGAGAGAGAAGAGAAGAGAGAGAGAGAAGAGAGAGAGAAAGAGAGGAGAGAGAAAGAGCGCAAGGAGAGAAAGAGAGAGAGACAAAGAGAGGAGAGAGAGAGTGAAAGAAGACAGAGAAATAGAGAAGAAAGAGAGGGAGAGCAAGAGGAGAAAGAGAGAGAGCGAGAGGAAAGAGAGAAGAGAAGAAAGAGATAGAGAGGGAAAGAGAGTGCGAGGAGAGAGAAAGAAAAAAGGAAAGAAAGAAGAAAAAAGATAAGACAGAGTAGTAGAGAGAATAGAGAGAAGAAAGAGAGAAAGAAAAGAGAAAGAGAAGAGAGAGGAGAGTGAGAAGAGAGAGAAAGAAAAAGAGAAGAAAGAGAGAGAGAGAAAGAATAAAATGTCAAACATTATGAGACATTCTTTATCAACATCAGACATAAATCAGACTCATTATGTCCAATTAAACACAACTAGGATATCGGCTGAACCGATATCATGGAGCCGATACTCGATCCCAGTATCGGATCGGTGCATCTCTAGTTCCAAAGTAAAACATTAAACATATTCAACATACATTTGATCAACAATAGATCAGTTTATTAAACTCCAAGCAAATGAATTGACTATTTTGTGGCCATGCAAGTCTGCTCAAAGTAAAAATGCTGATTTGTAACAATTATTTAGTGCAAAAAAGGCATCTAAATTACAAAAAACTGAACTGAATAAAGCAGAATAAAACCTCAAACTGAACTGAAACAGAATAAGCAGCAGGTTTTGTGAGTAAAAGATCCGATGTTACACAAACTCATGAAAGTTGAGTCACGTTAACGTCGTTACATCATCAAAAACATCCCCAGAGTCGAGCTGTGTTTCATTCACAAAAGTCTGAGTAATCCTGCTGCAAAACTCTAAATGCTCTGCTCCACCTGGTGATGTCATTACGTGGCAGATTTAACCCTAACAGCCATTTCAGTCTTGTCAGTTTCCTCGTGAAAACCACAGCCGCTGGAGTCGAGTTTGGCTTTTTTGCATCGGTTAAACTGAAAACGTGCTGATCCACACTGTGATGTCATTAAGTGTTGAAACAGGAAGTGCTCTGCTGTGTTTTTTAACTCCACACACCTTCACTAGAATCATTTGAATTATTTCAGCCTCAAAAATATTTAATTTAGCAGGTACAGCTAATGTTTCAGCCTGGTTTAAACGGCTTGTTTCAGACCTAACCCTTCTGGCACAAAGAGCAAGATTATATTTGTGAATAGAAAAACTAAAGCCAGAATTTTTTGTCAGGATAACATTTTTGGAGACTTATCACAGAGTTTGTTTGTGCGTTGTAGACAGTAAGATACTCAGCTGTTTGTGGTCAGAACTCAATGATTACGTGTCCAATTCACACAAAATAAAAACTGGCAAATATCTCCGAAATGGCAGAACTTCATTTAAAGGGCTGCAAAATCGCCCTAAATGAGTTTCCTCCGCAGAGTGGCTGGGCGATGCCTTAGAGAAGGGTGAGGAGCTCAGTCACACAGGAGGAACTTTGAGCAGAGTTGCTGCTCCACCACATCGAGAGGAGCCAGCTCGGGCATCTGTTCCTCTGCCTCCTGGACGTGTTTCAGGCCTGTCCCACTGGAAGGAGACCTATTGAGACTGATACAGACTGGTGCTGATCCAGAGTGTCTCATAGTGTTTGACATTTCAATTCAGATGAAGTTGTTAACCCCTGCCATACACTGAGTGAGTTCGGTTTTGAGGCGTGACTCGCACAACTCTTGCAAGACGTAAGTGGTTAAACCCGGTGCGCCTTTACACAGACCCCGGTGCAGTACAAGTGCATGTTAGAGAGTCTATTCATAATACGAGCATTCTCTTGGTAATCCACGGATCCGCGCGGCTTTGGGCAATAACGGACTGGAGTGGACTGGAGCTGGTACTAGGACACGTCTCAGACTGAACTCGCCTCAGTCTGTGTACGGGAGGCGTAAGTTGTGGCTTGCACTATAAATAACAGTTACATAACACTATATGACCAAATGTCTTATGTTTTGATAAAAAAAAATAAGGTATTTCAGTCCTTACAGTTGTATCTGTTGATATCAGGTATCGGCAGATACTTAAAGCTAACTGTATCGGAATCAAAACTGAAAAAGCTGGATCAGTGCATCACTACTTCTAACAATAAACTATCTATCGCACAACTAAATGCAATTTTAGCAGCTACTGCACCGTTTCAGCCCATTTCACACCACGACACATCCAACATCAGTATGTTTACTTTTTATAAATGATGTACTTTTACTCAAGGAAACAAGTTTCATTAAAACTATACATTAACCATTTCTTAGAACACAGGTGTCAAACTCAAGGCCCGGGGGCCAGATGCGGCCCTCCACCTCATTTCATGCGGCTCTCAAGTTCTTATAAGGTTTACTTTAAATTTATATTAGTGCCAGAAGTAATCTGGATGTCTTAACCTAATGAAACAATTGGTCTGAAACGTAAAGAGTATAAGTCATTTTTCAGACTAATGCAGATGTATTTCAGTTTTTTGTCACTTCAATAAATTTACAAATATCAAATTCAACTATTATTTGTTTCATGTCAAAGATTAGTAAGGTTAATTTTAGTTACAACCGGCCCTTGGAGGACAAACACGATGCTAATGTGGCCCTCTGTCAAAATGAGCTTGACAGCCCTGTCTTAGACAATTAACTGTGCTTTTACATGAACTTTTGCCAGCTCCGAAAACTGTGCATAAAGACTTTTAAAAAGAAAAAAGACAGATGTCATGGCAAATTACAAAACTTTACCATCTTTTGGACTTCAACTACAACGTGAACGGATATTAAACCCAACAACTAATAACAAAAGTTATAACTGACCAAATATCGTCGGATTACCTTCATCCAAATACACCAACAAATGACCACAGACTCATTTCTGTTAACATTGCCCAGCTCATACGATGCACTTTAAGTAGGCCTACTTTTACTTTAGGATTTAGTTACTTTGCATCACTGTAATGACGTCACAAGGTGGAACTAAGCATTTTGAGCTTTGCAGCAAGATTACAAACACTTGTGACTGAAATAAAACACAAACTTGGACACGTTTGTGACGAGATACAAACATTCTAACGCGGATTTCTGGAGTAAATTCTGCTTAACAAGAGACATTTTAACCAGAATGAATGAAAAGTTGTGTTTTAGATAAAGAAATAACGAGCGAGCACACGTCTCCTTTAACTTCAGTGACATTTGGACAGAA
Organism: Mugilogobius chulae; assembly: GCA_038363315.1. Lineage (NCBI taxonomy): Eukaryota > Metazoa > Chordata > Actinopteri > Gobiiformes > Gobiidae > Mugilogobius > Mugilogobius chulae. The sequence continues at coordinate 23,532,139 of CM076414.1, forward strand.
CAGGCGGTGGTCGCTTGTTCAACTTTAGTTCCTCTTTCCACTGAGCTCGAAACGGCCTGATGCAAATTCAGCCGCACGTTTGCGTCACTTACAGTAACTGCGCCGCTTTTTCTGAGCTCAGACACGAGCACGTTTCACGGTTAAAGTCGCAAAGAAAAAACGCTGCAGAAGTTAAAGTTAAAGCACGTTTTCTTACCGGACAAAGCTTCTCCACCTGCTCACACTCTCGTTCGCTCCGCCGCTGCTGCTGCTTCTCGTTCTCGCGCTGTTTGTGTGGTGAGTTTAGCGTGTCCAGGATAATCCACGCGCGTGCCGCATGTTGTCGTCCACGGTGCGTGAGGTGGTGGAGCCCGGGAAGATGTGGAGGCTGTGACCCGGGGGAGAGATGCTCACGCGGCGGGGAGCGGGAGCAGAGTGAAAAGTACGGAGGCGCGGCAGGAGGCGGAGGAAGAGAAAGAGGAAGCGGACACGCGGCGCGCACGCAACGGGACGCGGCGGAGCGGAACCGGTCACACTCTAAAAACATTTACATTTGTATTTATAACTGTTTGTAGTTTAGGGTTAAGAGTGTTTGAGGAGAAGACTGTGGACTTTTGATTCGTTATAGAAAACACTTTAAAAGAAAGAGAGAGAGAGGGGGGGAGGGGGGAAGGAGAGAAAGAGGGAGAGAGAGAGAGAGAGAGAGAGAGAAGAAAGAGAGAGAGAGGAGAGAGAGAGAGGAGAGAGAGAGAGTGAGAGAGAGAGAGTGAGAGGAAAGAGAGAGAGAGAGCGGGGGAGAGAGAGGGGAAGAAGGGAGAGGAAGGAGAGAAAGAGGAGAGAGAGGGAAGGAGAAAAAGAGGGAGTGAGAAAGACAGAGAGAGGGAGAGAAAGAGAGAGAAAAGAAGGGGAGAAAGAAAGAAAGCGTGGAAGGAGAAGAGAGAAAGAGAGAGGGGTGAGGAGAGAGAGGAAGTAGAGAAAGAGAGAGAGATAAATCGGGAGAGAGAAGAGAGAGGGGAAGGAAAGAAAGAGGAAGAAAAGAAGGGGAGAAAGAAAGAGAGAGAGGAGAGAAAGAAAAGAGAGGGAGAGAAAGAGACGGGAAAGGAGAGAGAGGGTTAGAAAGAGGGAAGGAGGAGGAGAGACAGAGAGAGGAAGGAGAGAGGGAGAAAGAAAGAGAGGTGAGAGGGAGAGAGAGAAGACTAAGAAAGGAGAGAGAAAGTGAGAGAGAAGAGAAAAAGAAGAAGACTGAGAGGGGGATAGAGGGTTAAAGAGAGAATAACAAACTCACAAACATGAGTTGAATCAACATAAAACTTTAAGGCAGAATTTACATTTTCAAGTTAAACTGTTTGGTGGTCTAACTGTGGCTCATTTACATATGTGGGCGTGGTCTAACTGGCTCATTTGCATACGTGGGCGTGGTCTAAATCGCTCGGAAACCCTGGCAGTAATCATCATGTGAGTCAAAACTCTCCAGACTTGAGTTTAATCTGTGATAATCTGCAGCTGGATTAAGAGTCTGCAGAGACACAGATGTTATGTCACAGCCCAGCGCAGCAGACGCCCACCAACCACAGGCTCCGTGGTTTCACTCTGTCCTTAAACTAAAAGTCACAGATGTTAATCTTTACATTTCTTATGTCTATGGTTTTAATAAAGACTAGTCTATCTATCTATCTATCTATCTATCTATCTATCTATCTATCTATCTATCTATCTATCTATCTATCTATCTATCTATCTATCTATAAAAGAAACTTAACATTTTAACATTTGAAAATTCCTTCTAAAACTCTTCCATTAGTAAAAAACATGTTCCATCCTGATGTGAGTCCATATTGGGCTGATACAGACTTGACTGATTGTGAGAACCATAAAGAGTGCATTACAGGTGGTTTATGACTTTTACCGCTGGTTAACTGTGCTCAAGTCTTCTCTATAAAAGGCACCAGAATGAAGCCAAAAACACACGATTGTCTCCACCAGAGAGGGATGGAGCTATGGACGCTGTTGTCTTGTGTCTCCACCGCTCTACCATTAGTCGTCTTGTTCCTCTAACGACCGCCCTCGTACTGGTGGCCCCCGGGTAACAACCGCCCTCGTACTGGTGGCCCCCGTGTAACGACCGCTGCACAAGACCAACCGCCCCCCCGCACATCTCCGTAACAGGTTCAGCCTCCACCAGGTCCACAGCCCAGACCATTGGGACACACCACAGGCCAGTGTAGAACAGAACCATCCGGAATCTCCTCCGCGCTGACAATATTCCACCATATGGGCCACATGTTGGATCAGTGCTTAGAGCTCGGGTCAAATGGTGCACTCACATCGTCGTTGGACTTTACAGAGGTGGTCCCAAGTCGTGTTCAGTGACAAAAAAAGGTTCCAGTGCTTCAGAGCAGATGGTCGAGATCAGGTGTACAGGAGACGTTGGGAGAGGCTGAACCTTGTGTGGCCAAGTGAACCGGTGGGGTGGTCCCAGTGTCATGGTTTGGGCAGACATGTTGGCAAATCACCGGACAGACCTGGTTTTCATCGAAGGAAACCTCAATGTTCTCCGTTATCAGGATGAGATCCTGAGGCCTGTGGTGCTCCCTTTTCTGGACCAAGTTGGGTCGGGAGTTCTGTTCCAGCACGACAATGCACGACTCCATGTGACTCCAGCCATGATTCTGGACTTAAATCCAATTGAAAATGTCTGGGATCTGTTCAGTGTGTGTGTCACCGACGTGAACATCCTCCTCAAACTCAGCAGCAGCTGAAGAATGGATGAACTCAGACACTACTGCTGATGGATCCATGAGGCTGAATAACCTCTGTCCAGGGCCAACGGGGGTCAGTGAACTATTGACAGTCTGATGAAACTCTGTCACTGTTGGTTTGGGGTTGTTCTATTGTTTGGTTTGTTATTGGACTGAAAATGTGTAAACGCCACAAGAGTTGGTCTGAGGATTAGAAATGGATGTAGGGTTCATATGAAACAGGAGGATCATTTAGAAAGATATATGTAAATCTTTCTAAACGGTGGCGCAGCGGTTAGCGCTCTGGCCTCATAACAAGAAGGTCCTGGGTTCGACTCCCGGGCCGCCCGGGGCGTTTGCATGTTCTCCCCGTGTCTGTGTAGGTTTCCTCCTACAACTAAAAACATGTCCAATGTGCCTCTCCAGGACTACAGATGTAAATGAGCTGTAAGCTACAATCTGGTGCAAACATCTCTCTTTGTGGTTAATGCAAAATTGTACATTGTCCTTAATAAACATTCCTTTATATAAAAGTATTGTAAGTTACATGTAAAAATAAAGCGATGGTACTTCACAATTTAATTCATATAATTTCATATAAAATGTTTGTGTACAGACTTTAAAATCAATGTCAAAAACGTTATTTTGATTATGTACAGTTGTCCTGTGACTTTTAACTCAACACATTCAATCTTAAAGCAGCCGTCCAGGTTCACAAGTGTAACAATTATGTAAAAAAAAACACTTTACACTTTGGAGGACATCTGTCTGTGTAAATGTGGTATAAAAATAAATCATTCATTCATATAAAATCCACTTTTCTGATTGATTTCTGCAGGTTTGAGTTATCTTGTTTTGTTCTGCAGTGTTCTCACCCACCACCTAGCCCCGCCCACTTGTGTTTTTACTTGAGATTAAATCACCAGAATGAAGAACGACCTTTCAGTAGATATTTTATTGTGAAGTCAAACCGATGTGCTGTAGTGTCTTTCTCTAACAGTTTGTCACGTTTGCGTCTCTGTGTTTTGTTGTTCTGGGCGTTTCTTTTGCCTCTGAAGTGTAAAAAGTGTTCTCGTGTCAGTTCCCTTTCGCTCGCTCACAGCTGCAGTGGAAACTTAACACTTGCAAAACTTTCAGAAAGTCGAAAAGAGGAAGAGGAAGAGCTGGTTTCACGGTGTTTTTTAAAGTCGAACGGTCAGTGAAGGCAGCGCAGCGAGAGGACACGGGAAGTGACTGAAATGACGGTAAAACCAGAGAAAAAAAACGGTACTAACGTCACATTATGAGACTGAAGTGAAAAGAAGAGTTACATCTGCTGTTTTAAATTAGGTTTTAGACATTTGGACTGACTAAGAGCGATTTGTGTTTCTGTAAAGTGATTTTTAAATGAACAAAGTCTAGTTTTGACTGATACTTATTAATTATAACAAAGGCTTTTCTTGAATAATTTTAATTACACATAATAAAACAAAGTGAAGCTCATTATATTTCAGATTTCACTAAACATGAGGTGCACCGTGGCAGAGTGGTTAGAGCTCTGGAGGTCGTGGGTTTGACTCTCAGGTCGGACCACATCATCATCTCAGGATCTCTCTGGGTGGAGTTTGCATGTTCTCCCCGTGTCACTGTGGGTTTTCTCCAGTTTTATCTCATCTCCAAAAAACTGCATGTTTAGGTTAAATGGGCATCACTGTAGGGCTGGGCGATACGGTAAAAAATTGATGTCACACTTTTTTTGGAGCCGGATCACGATTTCAATTTTTTCCTATTGTCTTTGAGGCAAATACAATTTACTGTCAATAGCTAAATCCAGCTGTCAAAAACTGACCAGTGTTGCCATATTTTCAGAAAGAAACAAGCAAACTCAGCCTTTCAATAAAAAGTTAATAAAAGAATCAATCAATTAGAACATTGTGTGTTGCTGCAAAACAAGTGTATGTGTTTTTCTTACATTAATAAAGACTTTTAGACATGAAAACCAGCTAAAAATCCATGTTTCAGGTATATAAATTGATATATTTCCATAAATTAAAATTGCTAATATTCGTTCCTTTTATGAACTAAAAGCTCAATCCAAAGAGACTTCACAAAAGAAGGCCAAAGTCACATAAAGACTTGGATTTGGAATTCTGAGACTAAGAGTAATAGGTCTTTTCACCAATTAAGCAGATTGTCACAGAGATGAGCTCACGATTCGATTTTTATCACAATATTGCCCAGACCTACATCACTGTGAGTGAATGAGAGAGTGAATGTTTGTCTGTTTAACTCTGTGATGAGTTGGCCACTGTCCAGGGTGTTCCCCCGCCTAAGGCCCAAAGTCACTGGGACAGGCTCCAGTCACCTACGACCTCTTACAGGATGAAGCAGTAGAAGGCTGAATTTCACTAAACATTTTACAAATCATCCCACTTTAGCTTCTTTTGTCTGATTACAAATGTACTTCCTGTTCGGAGATGATGACATCACACTATGGCGTTGCTTAGCGACCAAAACTCTTCTAATGTCACAGGTTTTCACTTTCAAAAAATAAGAAAGTTTTTCTTATTTTGAGGTAAAATGTCTGATGTCCAGGTCAATAATCTCAGAGCAGTAGAACATGTGACTATCCTGGTTGTTTTAGTTTCAAGTTCTCTGGACAAGATTTTTAATCAAATGTATTCATGATTCAAACAATTCTGACTTCAAACAGAAACACATTTACTTCAAATCAGTTTTTATCTCTAGATAAGATAAATTAGGAGAGAATCTCTTAAAACAAGTCAAATAGTCTGAGTCAGACTTTGACTTATTAAGTGAAAACATCTTAAAATTTGTCTTTTAGAATTTGCTTAATTCAAGTCATTTTATCTAAGATAGATTTTTCTTTTTTGCAGTGAATCTACTAAATTGAATTAAAATAGGAAATTTGTAGAAACCTGTCAGATGCACTTTAAGGAAATATATTGTGTCAAAAAGAAAAACGAAAACACGAAGATGAATAAAGTGATCTAACTGTAAATACATCCAACAACAAATGAAATTCTTCTCGTTTTACACTTTTATTTACATTTCTTTATAATTTGTGACTTAACGACTGTAAAACTGTGACAAATATTCACCACAAAAGACTTTCAGAATAAACTAAGTCATAAATAGAAAAACGTCTTCATACATTTGACTTTAGTTGAGTTTTCTTTATTTTCTGGCTTTACTTACTTACTTTTACTTTACTTTATTTATTTAAAGGACAATGTGCAGTTACATTAAAAAGATGGCTGCACCAGAGTTAGCACAGAGCTACTTTCCATCTGTAGTCCTTCACAAACAACAGTTACATACAATAAGAAAACATAAAATAAAAGGCTTTAAGAAAATGTACAACAAAATTACACCCATATTCAGTAAAAGTTCCATTAGAGGTTACAATATAGCAAAAATTCTTAATGCCGACACTGCTGGTTTTCCAATAGTAATTTCTTGACACGTTTAGGTAATCTGCAGTCATTGTGACTTGTGGACCTGGAGGTCCTGGTTGTCTGCTCAGAGCAGAGCTGGACAAATGTTTTCAATGGGGGAGGCGCAATGTTATTTACAATTTTAAAGATTAGTCGCATATTTGAGTAGATAATTAAATTATCAAAGTTTAGCATTTTATTTGTGTAAGTATTGGACAATGATAGTATCTCAGAGGTTTTTTATCCAAGACTTTTACAGCCTGATTATATAGAGATTTTAGAGGTTTTATTGTTGTCTCACATGCTTGTGACCAAATTATTCAACATCCCTCTGAAACATTTAATACAAACATCCATCCATCCATTTTGTTTTGCTTTATCCGGGGTCGGGTCGCGGGGGCAGCAGTCTGAGCAGGGACGCCCAGACACACCTCCTCCAGCTCTTCTGGGAGGATCCCGAGGCGTTCCCAGGACAGTCCAGAGACATAGTCCCTCCAGCGTGTCCTGGGTCTTTCCCTTGGCCTCCTCCAGTGGGACATGCCTGGAACACCTCACCAGGGAGGCTTTGTCCAGGAGGCATCCGGTACAGATGCCTGAGCCACCTCAGCTGGCCCCTCTCGATGTGGAGGAGCAGCGGCTCTACTCAGAGCTCCTCCTGTGTGACTGAGCTCCTCACCCTGTCTCTAAGGGAGCGCCCAGCCACCCTGCGGAGGAAACTCATTTAGACGCTTGTATCTGTGATCTTGTCCTTTCAGTCATTACCCAAAGCTCATGACCATAGGTGAGGGTTGAACGTATACATGACGGTAAATCGAGAGCTTTGCCTTTCGACTCAGCTCCTTCTTCACCACAACGGTTCGATACAGCGACTGCATCACTGCAGACGCTGTACCGATCCACCTGTCAATCTCACCTCCATCCTTCCCTCACTGTGAACAAGACCCCGAGATACTTGAACTCCTCCACTTGAGGCAAAGACTCTCCACCCACCTGGAGAGGGCAAGGCACTATTTTCCGGTCGAGAACCATGGCCTCGGATTTAGAAGAGCTGATCTTCAGCCCAGTCGCTTCACACTCGACTCAAACCGTCCCAGTGCATGTTGCAGGTTCTGGTTTGAAGAAGCATCAGAACAACATCATCTGCAAACAGCAGAGATGAAATCCTGTGGTCACCAAACCGGACACCCTCCGGACCCTGACTGCGCCTAGAAATTCTGTCCATAAAAACAATGAACAGAACCGGTGACAAAGGGCAGCCCTGGCGGAGTCCAACATGCACTGGGAACAGGTCTGACTTACACAGCTCCTGCTCCGATCGTACAGAGACCGAACCGCCCAGAGCAAAGGGCCCCGGACCCCAGACTCTCGGAGCACTCCCCACAGGACACCACGAGGGACACGGTCGAACACCTTCTCCAGATCCACAAAACACATGTGGACTGGTTGGGCAAACTCCCATGAACCCTCGAGCACCCGATGGAGAGTGTAGAGCTGGTCCAGTGTTCCACAACTGGGACGAAAACCACATTGCTCCTCCTGGATCCGAGGTTCGACTATCGGTCGAAGTCTCCTCTCCAGCACCCTGTAGTAGACCTTTCCGGGGAGGCTGAGGAGTGTGATTCCTCTGTAATTGGAACACACCCTCCGGTCCCCCTTCTTAAATACAAACATGTATCTCCATAAATAAAAAACTCTGAAACCATTTTTATATTTTATTTTACAGTGTAACAAGAAAAATAAAGCTACAAAGATGATTTAATAATTCAGTAAATCAGTTTAATTAATGCTACTTTATGAAATGCAAAAATAAACATCGACATGAGTCAGAATGAGCTGGATTCACAATAATCACCTGGATTTTTATGGATTTATGCTTTAATTTTCACCAAAGGAAAAAAAAAACAGGAAATAAACATGAATTGTTCTCATTAACTAAATAAACTCTGAGTTAAGTCTTTATTAAGGATGATTACAATGCAGTTCTGATCAAATTATTCCAAATAAATGTAAATTATTCAAACAGAAGACGTGTTTGTGCAGCGTAACGGTTCAGGATGAGTTTAATTAAAACATTCTTCTCATTTTCAGTTCACAAAAGTTCAGTTTCTCAAAGGAAAATCCCTCATGAAGATTCTGTCCCGTTTGAACCAGACGCAGATGTTTTTAGATTTACAGAAGTGAACAGAGGAAGTCCGGAGGTGAACTAGCGCAGACATGCTAATGCTAACGTGCTAACGCGCTAGTGCTAAGGCTAACGTGCTAATGCTAATGTGTTTCTCTGGTTTCTCTTTCACACAAACTTCCTCTAAAGTCACGGTTTTAAAACAAAGGCACAGAGAGTTTAAACAGACGAGTCGTAGTTTCATCTGGAGCAGTTAAAGTCACAAAACATTTGAGTTTAAACAAATATTATGATATAATAAAGATAAAAAACAACTGGAGTTTAAACCTCACGTTAGTCCTGCTTTAGACCTGGTTTAGTCCTGCATTAGACTTGGTTTAGTCCTAGTTTAGACCTAGTTTAGACCTAGTTTGGACCTGGTTTGGACCTGGTTTAAACCTGGTTTAGATCTAGTTTAGACCTGGTTTGGACCTGGTTTAGACCTAGTTTGGATCTGGTTTAGACCTAGTTTGGACCTGGTTTAGACCTGGTTTAACCTGGTTTAGATCTAGTTTAGACCTGGTTTGGACCTGGTTTAGACCTAGTTTGGATCTGGTTTAGACCTAGTTTGGACCTGGTTTAGACCTGGTTTAGACCTCATTTAGACCTGGTTTAGACTGGTTTAGACCTAGTTTGGACCTGGTTTAGACCTAGTTTGGACCTGGTTTAGACCTAGTTTGGACCTGGTTTAGACCTGGTTTAGACCTAGTTTGGACCTGGTTTAGACCTAGTTTGGACCTGGTTTAGACCTGGTTTAGACTTAGTTTGGACCGGGTTTAGACTTAGTTTAGACCTGGTTTAGACCTGGTTTAGAACTGGTTTACTTAGTTTGGACCTGGTTTAGACCTGGTTAGAACTGGTTTAGACAGTTTGGACCTGGTTTAGACCTGGTTTAGACCTGGTTTAGAACTGGTTTAGACTTAGTTTGGACCGGGTTTAGACCTGGTTTAGAACTGGTTTAGACTTAGTTTGGACCTGGTTTAGACCTAGTTTAGACCTGGTTTAGAACTGGTTTAGAACTGGTTTAGACTTAGTTTAGACCTGGTTTAGACTTAGTTTAGACCTGGTTTAGAACTGGTTTAGACTTAGTTTGGACCTGGTTTAGACCTGGTTTAGACTTAGTTTAGACCTGGTTTAGACTTAGTTTAGACCTGGTTTAGAACTGGTTTAGACTTAGTTTGGACCTGGTTTAGACCTGGTTTAGACTTAGTTTAGACCTGGTTTAGACTTAGTTTAGACCTGGTTTAGAACTGGTTTAGACTTAGTTTGGACCTGGTTTAGACCTGGTTTAGATCTGGTTTAGACTTAGTTTGGACCTGGTTTAGACCTGGTTTGGACCTGGTTTAGACCTGGTTTAGATCTGGTTTAGACTTAGTTTGGACCTGGTTTAGAACTGGTTTAGACTTAGTTTGGACCTGGTTTAGACCTGGTTTAGACCTAGTTTAGAACTGGTTTAGACTTAGTTTGGACCTGGTTTAGACCTGGTTTAGACCTAGTTTAGACCTGGTTTAGACCTGGTTTGGACCTGGTTTGGACCTGGTTTAGACCTGGTTTGGACCTAGACAGTGATTCTCAAAGTGAGGTTCCTGGATCATGTTTTTTAACCCTCTAAATGTTTTTAACTTTATTCATAACTTCATTATAATAATTTCCTATAATTTACAAAACTAAAAACATCTTAAAGGTCAAGGTTTCATGTGATGTCGTCGTGCAGAACAGTTCTTAGAAGAACAGTTCTTAGAAGAACAGTTCTTAGAAGAACAGTTCTTAGAAGAACAGTTCTTAGAAGAACAGTGGTTCTAAACCTGGAGGTCGTGAAAAGACGGATCCCATGAGGCTGTAGAAAACTGAACGTCGATCCTCCAAAGCAGAGGCAGATTTACAGATGAAGTCATCAGAGCTTTGGGCAGGGGTCTGCAACCTTTAACAGCTAAAGAGCCACATTTGCCCAATTTAAACAAAGTCAAAGTCGAAAAGAGCTGCAACTGCATTTAGTCCAAAGAATTTACAACAGTAAATTTGCACAATGCTTAATTTAATAATGTGTTTAGTCACAAAAAGGATTTTGACGACAAAGATATTGAGTTTGTTTCACTAAGCACTTCCTTTCATGTTGTAATGCACTTGTGCCAATACATTTAAGAATTATAAAACCAGTCTATAGAAACCATATAACTTAGTATATATCAACTAAATAACTGCAAATTTAAAATAAACACAATGTTACCTTTGTTTTACCCCGGAAGTCCCTTGAGTTAAATCCTTTTTTCTAAAGAAATCTGGCACCACAGTAGAAGAATGTTCTAGTTCTAGTTCCAGACAAATCTCAAAGAGCCGCACTGATGTCTTTAAAGAGCCGCATGTGGCTCTTGAGCCGCAGACCCCTGGCTTAGGGCTTCAAAATAAAACCAATGCATCTAAAGGCCCATTCATGTTTCATCAGAAGTACGACCTTTGTTCTTACGCCTAAGAACACATTTTCTTCTTACAGTTTGTTCTCGCTCCTTCTCATGAGCAGAACCTTGGCCAGGCTGTCAGACACTGCACTGTGATTGGTTATTTTTCAATGTGGGTGTGGCTAATTGTACAATATTTATCTTTTGCGAAATTAAATAAATAATAGACTATTTTGTCCACCATGACTGACACACAACAGTTATAAAATGTCGTTTCGTTGTGAACTGTGACTGGGACATCCAAGTGAGTCTAATGTTAGCCTGACCTTCCCCAGACGTGCACGGGCAGTTCGATGTTAAAATGAAACTGTTTTATTATTAAAACAAAAACGGTGTAATAAGGCACGCAGGATGTGTTTCTCACGTTAAAGCTCCATCTACAGCTGCAGATGAAACGACACATAATCACTCTGCACTTGTGCCTGACGTGCTGCAGAAACGCTCCAAACCAGTTCAAAACAGATCTACTGATGACATCTACCTGCCTACGTCTTAGTCGTCCTGTCTCCAGCGTTAACCCTCCGAAAACACTGGGCAGGAGTTTACATCGTGTTTGAATATTTCTGATAAAAAGTTCTTTAAAGTTCATCTGGCGCTTTCTTCTTTCCTCACAGTGATCCGGACTTTTCTCTCCGGTCGAACGTCTGAAGAAAAACAAAAGAAGAATCAGAACCAAACAGGATTTAAAAGGTTAATATTACACTTCTGCAAAAGCTCAAAATATTGAATTATATTAAAAGTATTAAAGATCTCAGACTCTCACTTTGTCCTGAGTCGGAGTCGTGTCTCTTCCTCTTCTTCTCTCCGCAGCTGCTCTCGCCGCTGTCGTCTTCTCTCTCGTCAGAGCTGCTGCCCCCTGCTGCCTCCTCCGGGGACTGCACCACACAACACACAAGTCACATAACACGCAAAAGTCATATATTACAGTTTTTCCTCAATCGCTTTGACACACTTCTGCTATTCTAAAAGTCAATTTGGAAAACAGTTCACACGGAACCCTAAACTGAGCTTCAGCTTTTCAAAACGACTCTAAATTTAGTTTTACTTTCAAAACTGTTCAATTTCCCTGTAAAAAGCCAGTTTTACCATCCAAACTTACGGCGCTCCATAGTACTCACAAAAAAATAAATATTGATCTCTGGCTTCGTATAGGCTAAGCTAGTGACTTTATCCACAACACGAGTAGTCTTTTCTGTGCTAGCTTGATGTTTCTAAACAGCTAAGATGTACTTGTGGGTTAAATTAAATGCCTGTGGTCTTCACTGTAATGTTTATGGTCTACAAAAAGTATGAAACTAGCTGTTAACGTAACGTCTATGCCTGTGGACTAAAGCTACAGTTAGCAGGCTATTATAAAGACGGCCAGTGTGTGGAGCTGTTCACCCACCAGAAAGAAGCTAGCGGTAATCAGCAGGTTTTTTAATAAAACACAATCCTTCGACTGTTGGCAGTTAATCTCACACATCCTTAAATATGTGCGGCAGTTTTTCTGTGGCTCCAGCGTCTGGTTTTATATTTATTTGGCCATAAAGGAGAGAAGTGCTGCACATTTGCTACACTTCCACATGGATCACCCAGAGTGGGCGGGGCCTTTGTACAACAGCAAAAATGCTCCGTATGTTACAAGTCAAATGATGTCGAAGTGTAGCAAATACTTTTTGTACCTTAAACATTACAGTGAAGACCACAGGCATTTAATTTAACATAACGAAATCCACAAGTACACTTAGCTATTTAGAAACATCAAGCTAGCACAGAAAAGACTCATATTGTGGATAAAGTCACTAGCTTAGCCTATATGAAGCCAGAAAAGCCATTTAAATTATCGAGAAAGTTATCTCATAATTGACCTTTGGCCGAGCCCCGCCCCCCTTAGTTACTGTTGCTACGTCCGTCAAATATGATAGACTGCCATAGACTTCAATGACAAAAAGAAGTACAACTGTTCGCGTTAGGGACTTTTTAAAGCAATTTTTCCGCGATATCCTCTAGATCGAGGCAAAGGGGGTTGAATATGCAGCGGAGGGATTTATTCAAAACATTAAAATACGCAACGGAAGAAACATAACTTCTATGGAGGCTAATGCTACTGGTCTCAAGCTAAAAGATGATCTTTACCTCAAATACACAGCCTTGTCCTGCTCTTGCACTACCGGGTAAGTTCGCTTTCATATTTTAAGGTCTATTTTTCTCTATTGCAAGTTTATTGTTCATTTACGAGGCTATGTTAGCGAGTTAAACCTACTAGTGTTGGCTAAAGCTAAACGTAGCAGCTTAGAGCGTAACTTCTGCAGTTTTATCCTCGTCGTGGTAGAACTTGGGTCTAGTTTGTGTTTTTGCCTCTAGATCTAACAACAGTAAGTCCATAGCTATAGTTAAACATTAGTTTGACCTTTGAGCAGACATTTGTTCCATATATTTAGCTGGTGGAGGAGCCGCCTAACCTTGCGCAGCAAGATGAATTCTCGCGGTATAATGCAGAGTGATACACATATCGATCTGGCGTGAGCCAGGTTAGGAGCCGTCCCGAGCCGCCCGCACTGTTTAATCCATTGTAGACACTGCTCCAGTTGTTTTCGGCTTTGGAAATTGAAAGAACACAACTCCTCTAGTCAATATTTCGGGGGATCTGCGGTCCTGTTTACATAAACCATAGACACATCGCTTCACCATCTTGCTTGGAGCTCAAGATTTGACGGACCATATTTACATAGCAACGGTTGCTACGATGTTTGATTGGACAAGAGCCGTTTTGGGGCGGGGCTCGGCCAAAGGTCAATTACGAAATAAATATTTATTTTTTTGCGAGTACTATGGAGCGCCATACAAACTCTCTCACATTCTTCAGGTGTTTTATGTGTTTTATCCTTTGACTTTACAGCTCAGAAGCTTAAGTTCTGATTCAGACACAAAGTCACCAAAGCTAGTTATTTACATTCACACTTCACACAAAACTATTTATATCTGAAGGAGTTGTGTTTTTATCTTACCTGGCAGGAAAAAAAATATGAAAAATACTACTGATATTTACTGTCAATTTTGAATTGTGAAATATATTTTATATTTAGATATTTACATTTAGCTGAAGATAGTTGAGAAATGCCAAACAGAAACACACGATGTCACACAATTACATTGAAAATATATTTAGTTTATTTTTTTCTTCCTAGAGTCTGTTTTCTGGTCAGATCATTGTCTTGTTTGATTCTTTGATTGTGATTAAATCTGAATAAATGTCATGTGGCTCGATCTAACTGGTTCTAAATGCTCCTGTTTGAATGTTTCACAGTTTTATCACAGATTGAGTCTTCTTTTCTGTCTTTGTTTTAACATTTAACTCTCGAGGAAAAGTGTGGACTCTCCTGGATTAGAACAAATATAGCTAAATATTTACGTACGTTCTGATTGGACGATGAGGAGTCGTGCTTCTGTGTGTTCAGGCTCTCCAGCAGTACCACTGTTCAGACACAAGAGGGCGTCATTACCACATGATTATGAGTCTGGTGTTTGTGACGCTGCAGTGTGAGACTCAAAACACTCAAACTGATTACACTGTAAAACTCAAGCTGCTTTCTGTAATTATTTGTCGGGTTAGAAATAAATCACAACTTCACCGCTGTAAAACTATGATTAATATTTACTTAATCAGGAAAATGTGCTGATGTGTCACATGGGCTTTAGGACACACTTTCCTCTCGCTGTATGTGACTTCTGCTCGGTCTCAAACTGACTGTGTGAAGTCACAACACAAAGTTAGTGTGTTTGGGAAACTACACTGTAAAAAAAGAAAAACCTAACTCAAATAAAATAACTTAAAGAACAAATATTAAGCTTTTTTCTGTGTATTGTTGCTGCCTATTAAACCTGCTCTTGAGAACCTCGACTTTGGAATCTCAGGCATCAGAAACAATAAAAACAGTTCTGTAAATCACAAGTGACAGTCTTGTGTTTCCCCCATCAAAAATTAAATTTGAGCTCTACAGACTACAAAGGAAATTACACAAGGAACACAGACACATAAATCTTTCCTGATGCTAATGCAGCAGAAATGCTCAAATCAAGTCTGGATGATTTATGGAGTTAAAAACAGAGCAGGAGATCTCAGAGATCTACCTATGACATCACAGATCTATCTATGACATCACAGATCTACCTATGACATCACAGATCTACCTATGACATCACAGATCTACCTATGACATCACAGATCTACCTATGACATCACAGATCTACCTATGACATCACAGATCTACCTATGACATCACAGATCTACCTATGACATCACAGATCTATGACATCACAGATCTATCTATGACATCACAGATCTATCTATGACATCACAGATCTATAACATCACAGATCTATCTATGACATCACAGATCTATGACATCACAGATCTATCTATGACATCACAGATCTATCTATGACATCACAGATCTATCTATGACATCACAGATCTACCTATGACATCACAGATCAGAACAGAACAGTGTTTTTGGGAGGAACGGAAAATTTTCTCACAAACAAAACTTCAGCAGTATCACAGATGAAGATTCAAATTAAAAATAAGATTTAAGTTGATTTTGCGTAATGTGTTCTTTAAATTAAGCATATTAATCTTCAAAGGCTTGTTTTAAGATTTTTTCACTTAATAAGACCATGTCTTAAAGCCGGCTGCACACTACAGAAGTTTAGGATCTTTTGCTATTTTTTGACGTGCCAAAAAAAACAACAACAAAAAAAAAAGAGGTCACAGACATAAGGACATGTACAACGATTCTTAGTCTGACAGTGGCATCATGTGTCAGAAGAACAGAGACGACTCAGGCAGCAGTGAGCAGAAACCCTGGGTGCAGTCCGGCTCTTGGACCATGTTTAAGTTACTTCAGAACAAAAGGTTTTATATTTACCGGGCCTCAGAGAGATGGTCAGCACCGGGACCTTCTTGCCCTGCTCCTCTTTTTCCGTTCAGCTCCTCCTTCAGCTTCACGGCTTTGATCGGCTGAAAACAAACGTTAGGAGTCAATAAATAAACTGTTCAATGTTTCTGTCGCTCTGCTGACTTCACACTCATCAGTAACAGAAGATTTTTGCCCCAAAAAAGACCGTCAGGGCCTACAAAGCCTTCTCTGTTGGCCTAAAATTAACTAAATAACAAACTGATATAAATCATATTTAGTGCGTGCTTAATCATTATTTAATAATTATTCATCTTCTTCGTAGCATTTCCATTGTTTCGCAGCTTTCAGGTGTGTTTCATAATATATTGTTTTAACCAATCATATTTTAGCCTCAGTTGTTGTCAGGGTCAGTGAAATCTGCCCGAGGCCTTCACAGTCAGTTTTGAAGGCACCGTCTCTTAACATAAGTGTGTATCAAACTGTTGCTTCAACCAATCAGATTTTACGTGGACGACACCAAGGCAACGTCAGGAGAACTACGGCATTTGATTGTCTGTCTGTGCTTAATGTTGTTTTGAGCAGTTTAGTCACAGTGGCTGAAGGGAGAGAAGAAATCGATTTGTTGCAAATTTATTGGTAAAGTCTTTTCAAGACGGACTTTTCAAGAAAAGCTGGAAATTGTTAAGAAAGACGGGGCAACTCCGAACCCAGCAGCTCTCCGAGCTCCTGTCACAGCGGGAAAAGGATTTGTTCTGCGGGACACTTACAAGCAAAGATGCTTTCCAAAAGTTTTGGCGGAGGTGCAGTGTGGAGGGAAACATAGCTGCGCGAGAGAGGAGCCGATATGAGGAAATCTACGAGGCCACTGGAAGCGTCGCCTGTGTCCGGGGACCAGGCAGCGTCCAGCACAAGATCCGCGCGCCCACTACCACCAGCTCCACGGCAAGATTCTGGACAATATCATTTGTGTTTTTGGTGTACAAGTATTCAGACTATTGGTGAGTAAATATTTGTGTGTGTGTGTGTAAATACGTTTATTCTGACTATAGAAGTAATAATGTTTTGTTCTCTATCGCGTGCCTGCGTAATACAATAGTTTAATAGCCATCAGCTGGTTATTGACAAGTGAAATATATTTAAAAGGAGCAGCACTGAAGGCCTAGGCCAGAAATGCACGGCCCAACACTGCAAACAGAGACACAAGTTCCCTGATAAATAAATCATCTTAAACCTCGGACTCTGCACACTTCTCACCTTGTCGTTCTTCTGGCTGTTCTCCTCTGGTTTCTCCTCTGAAGCTGTCGTGGTCGTAGTCGCCTCGGGGGCAGACTGGGGCTCGGCTGAATTCTCCACCAGCGCTCTCTTCACCTCCTCGGTTCCTCTCCTTGTCTCCTCGGTTCCTCTCCTCGTCTCCTCGGTCCCTCTCCTCATCTCCTCAGCTCCTCTCTTCACCTCCTCGGTTCCTCTCCTCATCCCCTCGGTTCCTCTCCTCGCTCCTCGGTTCCTCTCCTTGTCTCCTCAACTCCTCTCCTTGTCTCCTCGGTTCTTCTCCTTGTCTCCTCGGTTCCTCTCCTTGTCTCCTCAGTTCCTCTCCTCATCTCCTCAGTTCCTCTCCTTGTCTTGTCTCCTCAGCTTCTCTTTTCTTCTCCTCAGCTCCAGTCTTTGTTTCCTGACCCTCGAGGTTCTGCACGGCGCCCCCTGGAGGAGAACTGACCCCCGCTGCAGGTTTGGACCGACCCGAGTCCGACAAGTCCAGAGGACCCTCGCACTGCAGACAAGAGACAGGTTTAGACTGAAATACAGGACTAAAGCAGGACTAAGGAAGGACTAAAGCAGGTCTAAATCAGGACTAAAACAGGTCTAAAGCAGGACTAAACAGGTCTAAAGCAGGACTAAACAGGTCTAAAGCAGGACTAAGGAAGGATTAAAGCAGGTCTAAAGCAGGACTAAGGAAGGACTAAAACAGGACTAAAAAGGACTAAAGCAGGACTAAAACAGGACTAAAGCAGGACTAAAACAGGACTAAAACAGGACTAAAGCAGGACTAAAACAGGACTAAAGCAGGACTAAAACAGGACTAAAGCAGGACTAAAACAGGTCTAAAGCAGGACTAAGGAAGGACTAAAACAGGTCTAAAACAGGACTAAAACAGGTCTAAAACAGGACTAAAACAGGACTAAAACAGGTCTAAAACAGGACTAAAACAGGTCTAAAGCAGGACTAAACAGGACTAAGGGACTAAAACGGTCTAAAGCAGGACTAAGGAAGGACTAAACAGGTCTAAAACAGGACTAAAACAGGTCTAAAACAGGACTAAAACAGGTCTAAAGCAGGACTAAAGCAGGACTAAAACAGGTCTAAAGCAGGACTAAAACAGGTCTAAAGCGGGACTAAAACAGGTCTAAAGCAGGAAAAGGTCTAAAGCAGGACTAAAACAGGACTGAAACAGGTCTAAAGCAGGAAAAGGTTTAAAACAGGACTAAAGCAGGACTAAACCAGGACTAAAGCAGGACTAAGGAAGGACTAGACCAGGGATAAAGCAGGACAAAACAGGTCTAAGCAGGACTAAGGAAGGACTAAACCAGGACTAAAGCAGGACTAAGGAAGGACTAGACCAGGATAAAGCAGGACTAAAGCAGGACTAAAACAGGACTAAAACAGGACTAAAGCAGGACTAAAGCAGGTCTAAAGCAGGACTAAGAAGGACTAAAACTGGACTATGACAAAATGTAATCAAAAGTTTCGGAGGAAAACCCCCCAGACCCCCCCCCCCACTCATTACAGAATGTCAGATTTAGTTTAATCTTAAAACAAATGTCTTTTTTTTTACACAATTCTCGTGTTTTACAGCTGTTTTAAGACATGTTGTGTCAAAATATTGAAGATCTTCGTAGAAATCAGAATTTTCTGTGTAAACTAGCACAACACATCTTTGTGTTAAGCTGTTAGCCATCACATTGCAGGATGATTGGCCACACACCCCACAATGACACAAAGTGCTTTGTTAAAATTGGTCAACACTTTGGAATGAAATAGAGAAGATAATGCTGAATCATTTAACACATGAAGGGCCTGATTTATCAAGCCAGGTACAAATAGGAAAAAAAATAAAATAAATCATGTTATTTGGAAGCAATGTATGCAAACTTTATGTACATAAAACATATTACACAAAACAGATCTGCACCACCTCAAATTCTGCATCTTGTGAGTGAAAGAAAATGTTTTTGTTCCCCCTAACCTGTTTATCTAAATGTGTTAAATGCCCCAACACAGTCACAGTGTTAAAATCACCTCGTTACGTTAAAATTAACACGTGTTTTAAGAGTTATAATCTGCAGAAAACAGTTTATCTAAACTTCATGTTATAAATCATTTTGGTCTCGTTTGTTTGAAAATAATCCATCTTGTCCAGGTGACTCTTCTGCTTCTCCTTCGCTCTCTGGATCCTCTCTCTCTCTCTCCCTCTCTCCTCCCTCTTACCTCACTCCCCTCTCGACTGCTTCCCTCGTCACACTTCGTCGTCTGGTTCTGGTTCTGCTTCTCCTTCGCTCTCTGGACTCCTCCCTCTCCTCCCTCCCTCTCTCTCCCCCTTCCTCCCTCTCCCCTCCTCCCTCTCTCCCCCTCTCCTCCCTCTTACCTCACTCCCTTCTCGGCTGCTTCCCTCTTCATCGCTTACTTCTCCTTGGCTCTCTCTTGCTCAGCTCTTCTCTTTCCCTCTCCCCTCCCTCCCTCCCTCCCTCCCCTCCCTCCCCCTCTCCTCCTCTCTCCTCTCCCTGTCCTCTCTCTCTTCTCTCTTACCTCACTCCCTTCTCGTCTGCTTCTTTCTTCACACTTCATCGCTTGGCTCTGCTTCTCCTTCGCTCTCTGGACTCCTCTCTCTCCCGTTCCTCTCTTTCCTCCTTCCCTCTCTTCCTCCCCTTTCCTCCTCCATCTCTCTCCCCGTCTGTTTCCTCCCTCCCTCTGCCTCTCTCCCTCTTTCCTCTCCTCCCTCCCTCCCCCTCTCCTCTCCTCTCTCTCTCTCCCTTTTCTCCTCCTCTCCTCTCTCTCACCTCACTCCCTTCTCGTCTGCTTCTTTCTTCACTCTTCATCGCTTGGCTCTGCTTCTTCTTCGCTCTCTGGACTCGTCTCTCTCTCTCTCCCTTCCTCTCTCCCTCTCTCCTCCCTCCCTCCCTCTCTCTCTCTCTCTCCTCCCTCCTCCCCCTCTCCTCCCTCTTACCTCACTCCTTCTCGACTGCTTCCTTCTTCACTCTTCATCGCTTGGCTCTGCTTCTCCTTGACTCTCTGGACTCCTCTCTCTCCCTCCCTCCCTCTCTCCCTCCCTCCCTCTCTCCCCCTCTCCTCCTCCCTCTCCCCTCCATCTCTCTCCCCCTCTCCTCCCTCTTACCTCACTCCCCTCTCGGCTGCTTCCTTCTTCACTCTTCATCGCTTGGCTCTGCTTCTCCTTCATTCTCTGGACTCCTCTCTCCCTCTCTCTCCCTCTCCCTCCCTCTCCTCCTCCCTCTCCCTCTCTCTCTCTCCTCCCTCCCTCTCTCCCTCTCTCCTCCCTCCTCCTCTCTCTCTCTCTCCTCCTCTTACCTCACTCCCTCACGGCTGCTTCCTTCTTCACTCTTCATCGCTTGGCTCTGCTTCTCCTTCGCTCTCTGGACTCCTCTCTCTCTCTCCTCCCTCTCCCCTCCCTCCCTCTCTCCTCTCTCTCCTCCTCTCCCTCCCTCCCTCTCTCTCTCTCTCCTCCCTCTACCTCACTCCCCTCTCGGCTGCTTCCTTCTTCACTCTTCATCGCTTGGCTCTGCTTCTCCTTGGCTCTCTGGACTCCTCTCTCTTGCTCAGCTCGGTTCCTCAGTCTGACCACAACCGTCGCTTCTTCGTTCGGATTCTGCTGAGCGGCGGCCGGTTTGTGCCACACCTGCCCCGGGGCGGGTCGTCTGGCTGCAGAGTGGCTGTTCACGTGCTGACTGGACGGGATCAGATTCGGGAAGCGAGGTTTGGAGCACTGAGAAGAGAAGAGTTATTTTGTGAGCTGACGCCTCGATGTGTGAGGTAACTCTCAAAAGATCCTGCTTTACGGTTTAAAACTGGGCTACTATGCCTTAGACTTGATTTGGTCTTATTTTAGTCCTGGTTTAATCCTGCTTTAGACCTTGTTTGGTCCTAGCTTAGTCCTGGTTTAATCCTGCTTTAGACCTTGTTTGGTCCTAGTTTAGTCCTGGTTTAATCCTGCTTTAGACTTGTTTGGTCCTAGTTTAGTCCTGGTTAATGCTGAGATTTTAGTACTGATCTGGTCCTTGTTTAATTGTGGTTCAGCAGTGTTTTAGGCGTTTTGCAGAACATTCAAATTCAAGCATATACTATTGACCCTATTTTGTCCCGCCCACTTGGCTTGGAAATGCACTTCTTGTTTAGCTCTGTTAAGATAGCTAACATGTTTGTTTGTTTGTCTTGTGGGGCAATTTTAATTAAATATAATGACAGTTTAAATAAACCTATCGACTGAAATCTACAGGCTAAATGCAGCTGAACAGGAAGTGCATGTCCTAGAAAAGTAGGCGGGACAAAATAGGGTCAATAGGCCTGGGTGATATGGCAAAAAATGAGCATCACAATTTTCTTAGAATCCGATCACAATTTCGATTTTATCACGATTCTTAAACGTAGATAACGTAAACTGACTATTTTCACATTTCTTTTGAGGTAAATACAATCAAGTTCCTTCTTCACGGTCAGTGTCTAGAGCCGTCGCAGGCTGATCATTGTGCCAGATTTTCAGAGAAAAACAAGCTACCAATCCCAAAACAAGTGACCTCAACTCTTCAATAAAAAATATTTAAAATATTCATTTGATTAGAACGTTGTGTATCTCCACAAAACAAGTTTCTAGCACTTTGTGTCATTAATATAGGGTGACCAGGCGTCCCTATTTACCCGGGACAGTCCCTATTTTGAGCCCTGTGTCCCATGCCCCAGCAGATGTATCCAAAACTATTTTTACAAAAGACATGTTCCAGTTGTCCTGATTTTTGACCACTTTGACACTTCCCAGCACTGAAGGGAGGAATATATTGCTTTCTTTACTCAAACTAGACAAAAATTGTGCTTGAAAATAACTAAAACACATCAAAAAAGTGGCCATACCTGTTTGTCAAAGCCTGATCCCGTCAGATCTCAGAAGCTAAGCAAGAAAGGGCCTGGTTAGTACTTGGATGGGAGACTGTTAGAACACCAGGTGCCACAGTGGGACGACAAGATTAGATTGTCGTTGTGTCCTTGGGCAAGACACTTAACCCACATTGCCTCAGTGTCTGTTACACTGGGTGAGTGGATGCTAGATTGTAAAGCGCTTTGAGTGCCTGGAAAGGTAGAAAAGCGCTATATAAATAGACCATTTACCATTTACCATAATTTTGCGAGTTTGAGAGAATATACATGAGTGTGAAGGAGCCTTGAATTGACTAAATGCACAAGAATTTACTTATTTATTTGTTATTTTCACAAAATCTAAAGAGTGTGTCCCAGTTTTTAATTTTGAAAATCTGGTCACCCCACATTAATAACAACTTTTAGACATGAAAATGTGCTAAAAGTTCATTATATTTTACAATCAGATGTGAAAAATGGCTGAAATCCACCTCTTTTATGAATTGAAAGTGCAGCCCATAAAAACACAACCTTCAAAATTCATGAGACTTTAAAAACAACAACAACAACAACAACAACAACAAAAAGCCCGATATTGCTGTGAAGAAAACTTGAGAGAAGTAGGGCTGTATTTGGACAGATGGATGAAATAGAGAAATGGTAAATCCCGATATGACGATTTTATCAAAGAGATCATCATCCCAGATTGTCACTGGGATAAGCTCACAATTCGATTTTTATCACAATATTGCCCAGCACTGACTACAGCAGTGTTATTTTTCTCACTGAAACAGATATAGTGCTGTTAATATTTAGCGTAACCCTAAATTTAGTCAAAAATTGTGACGTTTTGTGCAACTATACGGCCCACACGCCGTGGTCTTTGATAAACATAGTTGAATAGCCATGCCTCATACGTTTCTTGTCCCCTTCTGAATCGCATCGCACCTTTATTTTCCCGCTCTGCTTTGCGCAGAGTCGTGGATTAAACCATGATCTCCGAGTGACCAAACCTGAGCCTACATGACAGCGCTGAGACTAGAGAGGTAGAAGGAGAGGAGATGACCGTTTATATGAAAGAGAAGTGTGAAAGACTGATCGGTTCATTACTGAAAAGTGTCCATTTACTATGAGAGAGAAAGCCAATCAGAAAGGGAGAGAAAGTGTGACGTTATTGGATGTTGTGAAAGAAAATCATCAATGAGACAACGCTGGGAGGGGTGCACGGTAGCAGAGTGGTTAGAGCTCTGGTTTCCCAATAAGGAGGTCGTGGGTTCGACTCCCGGGTCGGACCATATCAACATCTCACGATCTCTCTGGGTGGAGTTTGCATGTTCTCCCCGTGTCACTGTGGGTTTTCTCCGGTTTCCTCCCACCTCCAAAAACATGTATGTTTAGGTTAATTGGGCATCACTGTAAATTTCCCTTAGTGAATGAATGAGAGAGTGAATGTTTATCTGTCTAACTCTGCGACGAGTTGGCCACTGTCCAGTGTGTTCCCCGCCTAAGGCCCAAAGTCACTGGGATAGTCACCCGTGACCCCTAACGGGATTAAGTGGTAGAAAATGAATGAACAACGCTGGGATTGACAGAACATTTAGGATATGAAACACAATCTTTGTTATTTTTTATCCCCCTACAATGAAAGCAAGTCAAAAGCAGAAGGAGGGATGGGGAAAGTATCAGCAGAGAGAGGGGCGGACAAACCAGATGGAGGGAAAATCCCCTTCCCCAGCAAATCGCACCCTGCTTAATATGTGACATTTAACTTACATTGTAATAAAATGTTTTTGTACTATTTGGACCCTTCTCTCTCCTCCCTACCCAATCAAATGTGTTAGCTTTGTTTAGTTAGTCACCTGGAGTGATCCTCTGACCTGTGAGGCGGCTGTGGCTGTGGCCCAGTCCGGAGGCTCTCCCAGGGGACTCCAGGGAGGCAGAGGTCCTGAGGAGGTCTTTAAGGGCTGAGGCCGACACGGAACCGGAGCGTGGAGGATGTGTCTGCTGGGAGGAGCCTCAATGACGGGGGGGAGAGAGGAGAGAGAGGAGAGAGAAGGGGAGGAGGTGATGGAGGAGGAGAGAGAGACGGAAGTGCGGGGCTTTCCGGGAGGAGAACCGGGCTGAATCTGCTCCTCACTGTGAGATCTGAAGCACAAATCAGCACAAACACAACTTATTAACAACCTCAAGATCTTTGATACACTCTCAGAAAAGAGGGTACAGTAGGAGTACAAATTCTACACCTGAGGTACATATGTGGCCCTTTGGGCCTTAAGGTACAAACATGTTCTGATAAAGGTACATAAATGAACCCAGGGGTACATAAATGTACCTTTTCATTTGAATTCACTTGATTGTACCTTTAAGGTACAATATTGTACCACCTGGGAACAAAATTGTACCTTTGGTTTATGTAAAGGTACATAAGTGTACCTAAATGTGGGTCTATTTTATGAGAGGTGGAGTGATACCAGATGTGAGAAGGCCCAGTGGAAGGATACAGAGCCAATTTCAAATTCTAACTGTTAGCGGGAAAAAACGGTTTTCCAGTGACACAGACGAGCAGATATTTGGACAGTTGGACTATTTAATCACTGAAAACACGGTTTTGGACAATGAAACAGGAATATATCATGAAGGACATTGACTGGGGTAAGTTATATTAATTTGTGGGTCACATTTTGTACAGTTTTAATGTTTAAGCTAGGCCTTTGTTGAGGAATAAACTGTTAACATTTGACAATGTGGAGACAATGGTCAGTAGATAAGATTAAGATTAGTTTGCTTATGAACCATTTCTTTAGTCACACATTTCAAAAATGCTAGTGTAACAAAATATTTTTAATTATTAGTCTCACAACATTACAGTGACAAAACCTTTAAAACTATGTAAAAGTGGGTATATATCTGTAACAGTGTTGTAATTATCCAGTACTAAGGTTCCACCTGCACTCGTTTTACAGGGGCCGTAATGAGTGTGACACACCCAGAACATGTGCTCTGGTGCTTCTGTCTCACTCAGAACAGAGCAGTCTGCTGCTGGACTTATCTCCTACAAAATGTAAGTTAGCACATATTTATAGATGTTGAGATCTGAGATATAATGCTCAACATTATTTTATATTATAAATGTGTTACAAATTCATTAAAATTATATTTAGCTTGGAAAAACTACAATGCTTATTTTATTTTTTTCTGTGTTTTTGTAGGGAGCTGACATGTTGCTGTACACAAATGTATGCCTCCTGCGTTTGTTTCAAAGGTTTGCCTGTTCGATATTTATTTTGTACACTTTTATTTATTTTTGTGCTAAAAATAAGTTACACAGAACAGAGCAGCCTGCATGCTGGGAGCTGATATGTTGTTGTACACTGGACACCAAACAGATGTCTCTTTAAACTGAAATAGTATGATAGATTATTAATTTCTTGTTTTTTTTTTTTTTTTTTTGTTCACAGGTGGTAAAGAAAAAAAAAATCAATCAAAACTGCAGTTCCAGATTGTGAGGTGACAGAGGTAAGTCCAAGTATCACTAACACTAAGAGCTCATGTTCTGTCACAGATTCATACTGTTGATATGTTTTTGTCTCAGAGAAACGTCAGTCTGAAGCTTCACTAAAGGAGAAGTGTCTCAGGGCTGTAACAGGTAATGTCATTGTGGTTTATACAGTTTGTGTAAATCTACTGTTTAATTAAGTACATTTAATCTCTATTTGCAGATCTTCATCTTTGTATTTAAAACACTGACCGTGTTCACTGGTAAGTCCCATTTTAAATAGTTTCACTGAAGTTGTAAAGGGCAAAGCTAAGACATTCTAATAGAAATCTGGGGATAATTTGCTTGTTTTTGTTTCATTCTTTTACAGAGTGACACTCAGTTCAGTCCAACACTGGACCTGCCTTCACAAACACACCTGCATCAGTGGACTTTCATGGAACAGCCTGGTGTTCCAGACTCTGACACATGTGTCTGCCTTAAACACAGAGAAGACTGTTTCTGCTTGAACCTCCTGAGACCTGAACAAAAGGTTTGTGCTCACTGTAATACACAATAATATTGTAAGTTATTGAACATATATTATTTTGTAAATTAACATTTGTATTTGTTCCTCAGGCTCAAAACCACTGAAAATATCTTGGAGTTGTGGCCCTTGTATTGAGACAAGACTGTATGTATTGTATTTGAAACAGTGTCTTAATGAATTGTTTATAAAACCATTTGTATTGTCTGTTTAGAATAACTACATTTTCACTTTTCAACAAGACACTGAAATTTTGACCTTTTTACTCAACAACAGAAATAAAAAACGTAAAAAGAAACCGTTTTCTAGCCTTATTTTTAATACAGTAAAGCAAAAATAGTTGAAAAAACAAATTGTACCTTTTAAGGTACACAAAAGTACTTTTTTCAATAAAGGTACAAATAAGTACCTCTCCCAAAAAAAAGGTACAAAAAAGTACCTTTTCTCAAAAGGGTACATATGGTAAGGTACAAATGTGTACCTTTAAAGTACACAGTTGTACCTTTAAGGTACAATGCACAAGGGTCCATAAATGTACCCCATAATAGGGGTACATTTTTGTCCTCTTGAGGGTACCACCCCAGTGACGAGCAATTGTACCCCTAGGAGAACAAATCCGTACTTTCATTTCTGAGAGTGTACCCGACTCTTCGATCAGAAAAAGGATTTAAACGTGTCCACCTGCTCCCAGCTTTTACAAACCCTTTGGCTCAGGGTTAGCAACATCCACATTTAGATTGAACCAGGGCTTTAACCCGTTCTGGTAAGTGTTGTAAAATAGCCCAAAAGCGCAGCGTTTGCGTGTGAACAGTGTGAATGCGTCTCACCTTCGGTCTGAGTTCAGAGGGGATTCTTCCATGAGTTTGGCAGAGGTTTGTACGGCTCCTGACACTGACAAAACAGAAAAAACTGCTTTTGAAAATGAGCCCAAACATAAAGAGGAGAATGGTTTGTGTAAAAGTCTTACAAAGAGGCTGCGGTGCCAGTCTTTCAGGTGTCGAGATTCACCGCGAGGGTCTGTTTGAGCAGAAACATCAAAATGTTACGGATAATTTAATACAACCTGAGTTTTCTGTGTTTGGTCTGATTCATGGTGCTGCTCTGTGATGATGTCATAATTTTTGATTGTGAGAGAGACAGTTTTCTGTTTTTAACAATGTTCTTTCAAATAGGTTTAGGGATCTTTCCTTAGAATTTTCATCCAGAGACTTATGTACTCTTTAAACTCCGGAGAGGGAAACAGTTTTCCACCAACACCAATTATAGAGCAGGTGGAGAGCTTTGACCTGGACTGGGGATGTTGTTGGACGGTGGAAGGAATACTTTGAGGACCTCCTCAATCCCAGTGTCACGTCTTCTGATGATGAAGCAGAGACTGAGGACTCAGGGGGAGGCTCACCCATCACCCAAGCTGAAGTCACAGAGGTTGTCATAAGCTCCTTGGTGGCAAGGCTCCGGATGTGGATGAGATCCGTCCTGAGTATCTCAAGTCTCTGGATGTTGTGGGACTGTCTTGGCTGACACGTCTCTGCAACATCGGTGGCAAACTGGGACAGTACCTCTGGACTGGCAGACCGGGGTGGTGGTCCCTCTGTTCAAGAAGGGGACCGGAGGGTGTGTTCCAATTACAGAGGGATCACACTCCTCAGCCTCCCCAGTAAGGTCTACTCCAGGGTACTGGAGAGGAGACTTCGACCGATAGTCGAACCTCGGATTCAAGAGGAGTAGTGTAGTTTTCGTCCCGGCCGTGGAACACTGGACCAGCTCTACACTCTCCATCGGGGGCTCGAGGTTCATGGGAGTTTGCCCAAACAGTCCACATGTGTTTTTTGGATCTGGAGAAGGCGTTCGACCGGTGTCCCTTGTGGTGTCCTGTGGGGAGTGCTCCGAGAGTCTGGGGTCAGGGGCCCTTTGCTCAGGGCGGTTCGGTCTCTGTACGACCGGAGCAGGAGCTGTGTGAGTCAGACCTGTTCCCAGTGCATGTTGGACTCCGCCAGGGCTGCCCTTTGTCACCCGGTTCTGTTCATTGTTTTTATGGACAGAATTTCTAGGCGCAGTCAGGGTCCGGAGGGTGTCAGGTTTGGTGACCACAGGATTTCATCTCTGCTGTTTGCAGATGATGTTGTTCTGATGCTTGTTCAAACCAAGACCTGCAACATGCACTGGGACGGTTTGAGCCGAGTGTGAAGCAGCTGGGATTAAAATCAGCTCCTCTAAATCTGAGGCCATGGTTCTCGACCGGAAAAAGGTGCCTTGCCCTCTCCAGGTGGAGGAGAGTCCTGCCTCAAGTGGAGGAGTTCAAGTATCTGTGGGTCTTGTTCACAGTGAGGGAAGGATGGAGCGTGAGATTGAGGCGGATCGGTGCAGCGTCTGCAGTGATGCAGTCGCTGAAGAAGGAGCTGAGTCGAAAGGCAAAGCTCTTGGTTTATCAGTCAATCTAACGTTCAACCTCACCTATGGTCATTAGCTTTGGGTAACAACCGAAAGGACAAGAGCCAGTTGAGGCCAGAGCATCTGTTTCGGATGCCTCCTGGACGCCTCCATAGGGAGGGGTTTCGGGCAAGTCCCACTGGGAGGAGACTCAAGGAAGACCTCTGGGAAGCCTCGGGATTCTTCCAGAAGAGCTGGAAGTGTGTGTGGACAGGGAAGTCTGGGCCTCCCGAGACTGCTGCCTACGCGAACCTGACTCCGGATGAAGCGGAAGAAAATGGATATATCCCCACTGATGCTGTGACTCACCTGCGTCCAGTCTCTGCGGCGCCTCCACTTTGACCGTGACGTCGCCCTCTGCTGCCTGACTGCTGCTCCTGCCCAGAGCGCGGCTGATCAGGTGAGGGGCGAGCGAGTGAGGGGTGAGAGAGTGAGGGGTGAGAGAGTGAGGGTGAGAGAGTGAGGGGTGAGAGAGTGAGGGTTGAGAGAGTGATGAGAGAGGTCCGGAGAGGCGTTTGGTTTCACATCGGCAGGACCACCGCTGGATCGACCCGACTGACTGAAAACACCAGAGACACTTTTTCATTTCAAACTTTCCATCTTTTAAACACATTTCTTTCTCTCTAACGATGGATGGAGTGATGATCTTACTCTAGAGCTGCTCTCAGGCTCCGAGCCTCGTCTCTCAGCATCTTGTTTTCTTTCTTCAGGTTGTTTATGTCGGCCACTTCAAAAACAAACAAACAAACTTGATCAGAGAGATGAAGTTTTGGGTTGATGTAAGAGAGAGAGAGAAGAGAGAGAGGGAGAGAGAGAGAGAGAGAGAGAGAGAGAGAGAGAGAGAGAGAAAGAGGAGAGAGAGAGAGAGAAGAGAGAGAGGGAGAGAGATAAGAAAGAGAGAGTGAGGGAAGAGAGAAAAAGAAGAGAGAGGGAGGATACAGAAGAGAGAGAGGGAAAGAGAGGGAAGAAAGAGTAGATGAGAGAGAAAGAGTTAAGTGTGAGAAGAGAGATAAGAAAGAGAGAGAAGAGAGAGGAGAAAGAGAAAAAGAGTGAGGGAAGAGAGAGGAGAAGAGAGAGACAGGGAGAGAGAGAGAAAGACAAGAGAGAGGAGAGAGAGAGAGAGAGAGAGAGGAGAGAGATAAGAAAGAGAGAGTGAGGAAGAGAGAAAAAGAAGAGAGTACAGAGAGAGAGAGAAAGAGAGGAGAAGAGAGAGAGAGGAGAAAGAGAAAAGAGAGCGAGGGAAGAGAGAGGGAGAAGAGAGAGAGACAGGGGAGAGAAAGAAAGACAAGAGAGAGGGAGAGAGAGAGTGAAAGGAGAAGAGAGAGGGAGAGAGAATTAAAGAAAGAGTAAAGAGAGATAAGAAAAGATAAGAGAGAGGAGAAAAAGGAGAGTGAGTGGAAGGAAAGGCGGTAGTGGGTTTGGTGTGACTGGTGACGTGGGAGTTGAACCGGTAACCTCCTGGCTCTTACCCATCAGAGTCATGTGCTGCATACTCTGGAGCTGCATCGTTTCAAAGTCCTGCTGCCGCTTCTTCGCCACCTCCTGCGTCACGGTGCAACGATCACAAAGCCCCGCCCTCAGCCTGCAAAACAACCAATCCCGTCACAGATCACGAAGCCCCCCCTCAGCCTGCAAAAACAACCAATCAGGTCACAGATCACAAAGCCCCGCCCTCAGCCTGCAAAACAAACCAATCAGGTCACAGATCACAAGCCCCGCCCTCAGCCTGCAAAACAACCAATCACATCACAGATCACAAAGCCCCGCCCTCAGCCTGCAAAACAACCAATCACGTCACAGATCACAAAGCCCCGCCCTCAGCCTGCAAAACAACCAATCAGGTCACAGATCACAAAGCCCCGCCCTCAGCCTGCAAAACAACCAATCAAATTTTTTTAAATTAACCAGACCTGGTCATTGTTGATTTTTAAAAGATACTGTATCTGATCTTTACACGGCCAGCTCCAGAGCACTAAGGCTCTGATGTCACTACATGCAGCTCCGCCTCGCCACGGTCCACCTCTGAATGACCCTGGGTCCACTGTCTCCGCTCCAGTCCGCCCCGAGGAGCTCAAGAAGAGCATGCCAAAAACACGACTTTTGGAAACAAAAGTCGTGTCAACTCCGGCAGAGAAGAAAATAGCCTTGATCCATACTTTGGTCAAACGGCACCGGAGCTGAGGCGGAGCACTGCGTAGCAAATACGAAGGATGTGGAACAGTCTTCATTCATTAAAACCGCTGCTACTGATCCGGCAGTCAGAGTATGTAGTGGGATCAGCGCGTCACTCTGACCCATCATGCTTGCTTACACGTTGCTATTCCGACAGGTTGCTATTTCGACAGGTTGCTATTCCGACACGTTGCTATTCCGACAGGTTGCTATTCCGACAGGTTGCTATTCCGACAGGTTGCTATTCCGACAGGTTGCTATTCCGACAGGTTGCTATTTAGACATTGACGTCCAATTGTCGGTGTAGCAAAGAGAGCCTTATCTTTCAGCTTTATGAATGAGTGGCCTGTGAGCGTGACGGCATCTGAAAAATTAACTTATTCATTAGGCTATCCAACGAATTACAAGCAACATTGTCTAAACTTTTAGTTTGTAATAATAAAACTAGACAAAGTCCCTCAACAAAAAACAAAGGATTACTGAGAAATTCAACTCAAAAGCCACGTAAATCTAAAAATAAAAAAGTGTGTATTTTTGAGGGAAAAGCCGAGTTGCGTCAGGCCTCGATTGGCGAATCACTTCTCTCTCTCTTTCTCTCTGTCGGAAGAGAGAGACTAAAAGTGTCACAACACAATAACTACAGAGGTTTCGGAATAACGAAATAGAAAAAAATAGAACTTTTTTCTCTGATCAAAGTGCTAAATCAAGAAAAGTGCAGATCCTCAGAGTTTGGTGCAGAGTTTTTTGGCTCAAGCGCCACAAGCTGACAAAAGGTCTATAGTTCCAACCTCACCACTTTTAGGAAAAATGTCAAGACCCATCTGTTTAAATCTGTTTTTAATGATTGATTAATGTGTAATTACTGTTTTTATGTATTGTACCTTTGTTTAACTGCCTTTGTCTGTAAAGCGTCTTTGAGTGTCTAGAAAAGCGCATATTAAATAAAATGTATTATTATTATTATTATTATTATAGTTCTCATAGTGCCGTGTGAATGATAGTTCGCACGCCTGCGCGCAATCACTTACCCAGGTCTTACCCAACTCGGTTTACACATTATTACTGTAAACGAGCAAAGCAGGAGTAAAGTGTGCACATAACGAGTGCTTTCACACAACCGTCATCCTCACGTAAAGCCCTCACCCACACGTTCTCCAACTCATTATTCTTTATATGTGGCTATTAAAAATAGTGGGCGGAGCTCACTTCATGCTCATCGGTGGCAAGGACCCTCACCATGACGTTACACAGCGCACGCTTTGTAAAAATGTATAATTTATGAGATTTGAAAGACTGGAAACATTGTTTTCATATCAGAATAATATTCTTTATTAATATTCTTTATTAATAGGCCGTGGCTTAGGGCCTATTGTGTTTGTTCAGCGGTGAAGCACGTGATACACACTCAAGTGAGGCGCATGCACATTACCAAGCATTATGGTATGGTAATGGTGATGCTGCGAAAGACTTAAACAAGGTGCACACTTTAACAACAGCAGGACTAGAGCGTGTGTGAAGAGCTGTTCATCTATTTACCGTCAATAAACTCCTCGTGCTTCACTGAAATGAAATAACCTGGACAATATATGTTACCTTTTCCCGGGAAAAGAAAGACCAAGCCTCGGCACATTTCCTGGAGTTTGCAAAATTAAAAACCCACAAAATAGTTCCTTCAACCTTCATTCAAATGTTGAATGTTTAAAACGAGAATCAAAGTGAAAAAATATGGATCGGGATCAGATTGTACTGTCCTGTTTTTGTTATTGATTTGAAAATGAAAATCAATTGAAATAATAAAACATGCACCAACTCCTGTGTAACCGGAATCTTCTATAAGGGTGGGCGACTGCGTTGAACAGTGCTTCAGACACAGTATTGATCACACGTATTGATCAGAGTGTTCAGTGACCTGTTCTCCAGAGTCTTGATGTTCTCCGTCAGGATCTTCTGCTGCTCCTTCATCTGCTGGTTCCTGGTGTAAAGTTCCTCCATTCGCTTCGTGTCACTGCAGAGGAGCGTGTTTTAATAGATAACCTTGTCCCGACCATGCTAAGCTCCAGAACTGTGTGTCACTCACCAGCTTTCTTATTGGACAGCTCCTGAAGTTTGACCTGCCATCCTGAAAACAGAGAGCAGAGGTCAGAGGTCAGCACACTACACGACACATGAGCAGTGAGGAGTCTTACCTTCGATCTCTCTCTCGTGACACTCCTGCAGTTTGAGCAGCAGGTCGTTGAACTCGTCCATGTTTGTCTCTGAAACGTGAAAAAACAAACAGATGTGTTACAGGTCAAAGAGTTCCAGGACCTGGACTTGTCCACGGTTTTTCTTTGTATTAGCCAAAGAAAAACACATATCGGTCGATCTCTAGTTTAAAGTGAGGCTAAACACGCGACTCCGCCCACAACTGAACCTCAAACAGACTCGCAAAAATGGGAGCTGCCTGGAGCCTTTTAATAGACGCCCAGGTGGGTGTGAACAGACATTGATTGACAGCACCAAATATGAACAGAGAGCTTGTGAGTGATGTGAGTTTTGTGTCGAAGCGATTCAGGTTCCTGACGTGAGGTTTACAGCTGCAGACGATGTGATACAGCACTAACACCGGGCTCACACTGCCTCCAGATGCAGATCCAGATCCAGATCCGGATCCGTCTGGGTCCGGTCGTCACTCACACTGCCTCCAGAATCTGCATGTGTATGTACAGACTCTGCTGGCCTCGTGAGACCATGAGTTCACGGGGATTCACGCTCAACTTGGGNAGTCCTGCTTTAGTCCTGTTTTAGTCCTGCTTTAGTCTGTTTAGTCCTGTTTAGTCCTGTTTTAGTCCTGTTTAGTCCTTTAGTCTGCTTTAGTCTGGTTAGTCCTGCTTTTAGTCCTGCTTTAGTCCTGCTTAGTCCTGTTTTAGTCCTGTTTTAGTCCTGCTTTAGTCCTTTTAGTCCTGGTTTAGTCCTGGTTTTAGTCCTAGCTTTAGTCCTGCTTTAGTCCTTTTAGTCCTGTTTTAGTTTTAGTCCTGGTTAGTCCTGTTTAGTCCTGTTTTAGTCCTGCTTTAGTCCTGCTTTAGTCCTGTTTTAGTCCCTGTTTAGTCCTAGTCCTGCTTTAGTCCTGCTTTAGTCCTTTAGTCCTGCTTTAGTCCTGTTTAGTCCTAGTCCTTTTAGTCCTGTTTTAGTCCTGCTTTAGTCCTGTTTTAGTCCTTTAGTCCTGTTTAGTCCTGTCCTGGTTTAGTCCTGCTTTAGTCCTGGCTTTAGTCTGTTTTGTCCTGTTTAGTCCTGTTTTAGTCCTCTTTAGTCTGTTTTAGTCCTGGTTTAGTTCCTGTTTTAGTCCTCTGGTTTAGTCCTGTTTAGTTTTTTAGTCCTGGTTTTTAGTCCTGGTTTAGTCCTGTTTTGGTGCCTGCTTTAGTCCTGGTTTAGTCCTGCTTTAGTCCTGTTTTTAGGTTCTGTTGTTTAGTCCTGTTTTAGTCCTGTTTTTAGTCCTGTTTTAGTCCTGTTTTAGTCCTGCCTTTAGTCCTGCTTTAGTCCTGTTTTTTTAGTCCTGTTTTAGTCCTGCTTTAGTCTTGGTTTAGTCCTGGTTTAGTCCTGCTTTAGTCCTTGTTTTAGTCCTGCTTTAGTCCTGTTTTAGTCTTGTTTTAGTTCTGTTTTAGTCCTGCTTTAGTCCTGTTTTAGTCCTGTTTTAGTCCTGCTTTAGTCCTGGTTTAGTCCTGCTTTTGTCCTGTTTTAGTCTTGCTTTAGTCTTGCTTTAGTCTTGCTTTAGTCTTGCTTTAGTCCTGCTTTAGTCCTGTTTTAGTCCTGTTTTAGTCCTGTTTTAGTCCTGCTTTAGTCCTCCTTTAGTCCAGGTTTAGTCCAGGTTTAGTCCATTGAAGCTAAATCAATATAAAACCAAAATAAGGTGATTTGTATAAAGTGTCTCACAGTGAGAGAGTGGATTTCAAAATAATTCAATTAAGCTCTGCATCTTTCTCTCTCCTGCCTCCTTCTTTCTCTCTCTCTCTCTCTCTCTCTTTGCTGTGGTTGGATCTTTCTTGTCATTCGTCTTCTCTCTCTCCCTCCCACCCTCCCTCTCTTCTTTCTCCTCTCTCCTTCCTTTCTTCCCTCTCTCTTCTATCGTTCCTGTCGTTCATCCTCTCCCACTTCTTTTGCCCTCTCCTCCCTCTCTCTCTTCTCTCTCCCTCTGTCTCTCCTTCATCCCTCCCTCTCTTCTATCCTTCCTGTCGTTCACCCTCTTCATGACTCTCTCTCTCTCATCCCTCTCTCCTCCCCCTCTCTTCCCTTTTTCTCTTTCTTTTCTCTCTAGTATCTTGTTCGCCCGCTCCCTCTCTCTCCCTCCCTCCCTCTCTTCTCTCTCTTCTTTCATTCCCGTCGTTTGTCCTCTCCTCCCTCCTCTCTCTCTCCCTCTCTCTCTTCTATCGTTCCCGTCATTCGCTCTCTTTCCCTCTCCTCTCTTTCTCTCCTCCCCCTCTCTTCCCTTCTTCCCTCCCTCTCTCTTTCTCTCTCTCCTCTCTCTCTCTTCTCTCATTCCGTTGTTCGTCCTCTCCTCTCTCCCTCCCTCTCCTCTCTCTCTTCTCTCATTCCCATTGTCCGTCCTCTCCTCTCTCCCTCCCTCTCTTCTCT
This sequence comes from Mugilogobius chulae, assembly GCA_038363315.1. Taxonomy (NCBI): domain Eukaryota; kingdom Metazoa; phylum Chordata; class Actinopteri; order Gobiiformes; family Gobiidae; genus Mugilogobius; species Mugilogobius chulae. The sequence goes on from CM076414.1 coordinate 23,567,178, forward strand.
CTCTTCTTTCATTCCCGTTGTTTGTCCTCTCCTCTCTCCCTCCCTCCCTCTCTTCTCTCGCTCTCCTGTATCATTTTTGTCATTCGCTCTCTTTCTTCTTTCTCTTCTTATCTCTTGTATCTCGTTCATATTCTCTCTTCCCTTCTTCCCTCTCCTCTCCTCTGATTTTGTCCCTCCCTCTCTCTCTCCTCTCTTTCCTCTTCTATCCTCTCTCTCTTCTATCGTTCCCGTGGTTCGTCCTCTCTCCCTCTCTCTCTTTTCTTTTCTCTCTCTCTCTCCCTCCCTCCCCCTCTCTCCTCTCTCTATCATTCCTCTTGTTCATCCTCTCCCCCTTTCCCTCCCTCTCTCTCTCTTCTCTCTTGTATCTCGTTCGTCCTCTCCTCCCTCCCTCCCCTCTCCCTCTCTCCCTCTCTTCTATCGTTCCTGTCGTTCATCCTCTCTTCTATCGTTCCTGTCGTTCGTCCTCTCCTCCCTCTCCCTCTCTTCTATCGTTCCTGTCGTTCGTCCTCTCCTCCCTCTCCCTCTCTTCTATCGTTCCTGTCGTTCGTCCTCTCCTCCCTCCCTCTCCCTCTCTTCCCTCTCTTCTATCGTTCCTGTCATTGTCCTCTGGTTTTGACAAGGGCAGACCCTGAGTCCTGCTTAAGCTTCGTAAATGGACCCAGATCTAATAAAACCAGCTCTAATCCAATCAGGTCCAGGAGGATCTCGTTTAGTCCGGACTCGGAGACCGGCCCCGGACCTGTGCGTGTGTGTCCTGCTCGTGTCACTGCGGCAGAGTGGTTAGCCTCCTCCGTCCTGCCCTCACTGTGGATAAAGTCCTATACTTCAGCTTTATATACACTGTAAAACATCCTAAGGCCAAAAAGTTAAACTAACTTAAATATTTATGTTGATGTAACGTGACAATGTGAGAGAGGAGAGAGAGGAGAGGGAGAGAGAGAGAGAGAGAGAGAGAGAGAGAGAGGAGAGAGAAGAAGAGGGAGAGAGAGGAGAGAGAGAGAGAGAGAGAGAGAGGAGAGAGAGAGAGTGAGAGAAGAAGAGGGAGAGAGAGGAGAGGAGAGAGAGAGAGAGGAGAGAGAGAGGAGAGAGAGAAAGAGTGAAGAAGAAGAGGGAGAGAGAGAGGAGAGAGAGAGGAGAGGGAGAGAGAGAGAGGGAGGAGAGAGAGAGAGAGAGGAGAGAGAGGAGAGAGAGAGAGAGAGAGGAGAGGGAGAGAGAGAGGAGAGAGGAGAGGGAGAGAGAGGAGAGGGAGAGAGAGAGGAGAGGAGAGAGAGAGAGGAGAAGAGAGAGAGAGAAGAGAGAGAGAGAAGAAGGAGGAGAGAGAGAAAGGAGAGAGAGAAGAAGAGGGAGAGAAAAGAGAGGGAGAGAGAAAAGGAGAGGGAGAGAGAGGAGAGGGGGAGAGAGAGAGAGGAGAGAGAAAGAGTGAGAGAAGAAGAGGGAGAGAGAGAGAAGGAGAGGCAGAGAGAAGAAGAGGGAGAGAGAGGAGAGGGAGAGAGAGAAAGTGCGATAGAGAAAGAGAGGGAGAGAGAAAGAGAGAAGGAGAGGGAGAGAGAGAAGAAGAGGGAGAGAAAGAGCGAGAGAAGGAGAGTGGAGAAGAAGAGGGGAGAGAGAGAAAGGGAGAAGGAGAGGAGAGAGAGAAAGAATGAGAGAAAAGAGAGGGAGAGAGAGAAAAGAGGAGAAAGAGAGAAGGAGGGGGGAGAGAGAGAAAGAGAGTGAGAGAGAAGGAGAGAGGAGAAACAGAAGGAGAGAGAGAGAGTCAGAGAAGGAGAGAGAGGGAGAGAGAGAAGGAGAGAAAGAGAATAACAGACAACTCACACACATTAGTTTAATCAACATAAAACTTTAAGGCAGAAATTGAACTTACATTTTTAAGTTAAAGTGCCTTTTATTTTTTACAGTGTAGGTAAATTAAGACGTAGTTATTATCAAGCATTATTCCAAATCACTTCTGAACTTTCCACAGAGTCGGTGTCAGAATCCCAAACACAAGCTACAGATGTACACTGTAAAAAATATAGGGCAGTTCAAGTTAAAAATGTGATTGAACTCATGTGTGTGAGTTGTCTGTTATTCTCTCTCTCTCTCCTCTCTCTCTTTCTGTGTCTTTCTGTCTCCCCCTCTTCTTTCGTCTCTCTCTCTCTCTCTCTCTCTTCTCCAAACTTAAAAGTCTAAGTTGATATTCCTTCCCACTAGTGAACTGGGACCTGGTCGAGAAAGTCCCACTTCACTTGTGAACTCAACAATCACCACAATAAATGAATCTGGAGGTTTAACTGACACAAACATATGTAAATGTAGATGTATTTTTAAAGTTTGGTTTATTGAAGAAGACGAGAAGTGCAGTTAAAACCTGAGAACATTAAGGTGCCAAAGACCAACTGTTAAAAGGATTTACAATTTATTACAATTCAAATTTGTTCACAAGGGGAAAAAAAGAAAAAGTAAGACAGAGGCAGGACGGCGGTTTGTCCGGTGCAACACGGCCGATGGAGTAATCATCCTCAGTGATGGTTCCTCTGGCGCATGCGACACAAACAAAACAGGGCCGAGCGCACAGAGTCTGGCTCCAACTGAGCGCCACTAACTAACTATGCTGGTGATGCCCACACTGTCATTTTAAAACCCCAGACAAATGTTGAGGTTTGAGTTTGACCACGGGACCCCAACCTCTGGTTTCCCCAAACCTAACATGTGTCCCATCCTCCAGCTGAGGCTCCTGAACAAGCTGTGCAAGAACATCTGAGATGTGTCCACGAGCACTGCACTGTGAGCTCCTGATGAGGAGATGCATCCAGAGGCAGTAGAAGGTTGGTCCAAAGTGCACGAGAGACACATTAATCCCTTCGAGAGACAAATATACCTTAACCTTAACCTGGTATTTTTCAGCTGGAAAATATCCCAGTTCCCCTGGAAACAAAACACAAACCTCAAAATGGGCCCACAAGCCCAATTCAACCAGAAGGTATCTAATTTGGGCTGTGGGACAATCTTTTTGATTCAGTTTTGTGCTGAAAAGGCATCAAATGACAAAAAAAAGTGTAATTAAAGCATGTAATAAAAGACAATGTAATCAAACTTATCTTCTGAAATAAACATTTTAAATGCAAAAAAAAAAAGGATTTTTAGCCCTCAACATGCTTTCAGCCTAATACATTCTGGACCGGCAAGAAATAAATCAGTGAGTTTTGATCCAACAAAGGAAAATGTTTGGGTTCTTCTGCTCTAAAAGTAAAAAAATCTGTTTCCATTTTGCTGCAGAAAGTTCATTTATTCAGAACAAAATAAAAAAGGAACAATTATAATAAGAAACAGATTTTCTCAGCCGTTCTTTTAGCCTCAGTGTGAATGTCGAGGAGCGTCTGAAATAAATAAATAATGCAGTGACGTGAGCGCAGGAGCTGTGGGAGGGCATCTGACGCACTCTCAGCTGAAGGACGTTTGTATTTCCTCCTGTAGGTTTAACATAAGTCTGTCTCTGGAGCCTTCACATTCTCCTCACGCTGCAGCTCTCCCTAGGGAAACACAAATTCACTCAAAGAGAAAAATTCAACAGGCCCAGAGCCGAGGAAGTGAGGAGACGAGGGAAGGAAGTGAGGGAAGGAAACAAGAAGAAGAGGAGACAAGGAAGCATGGAGGAGTCAAAAAGAATCTATGAAATACCTTGACGTGGGAAAAAAGGTTCTGTGGATAAAAACAAACCCAAAGCAATAATTAAGAGCCAGAGTGAAACAGCTGTGGAGTTAGAGCAAATTTACAAACCAAGACTAAACTTTGGATTAGATTTTGGATTTGAACATTTGGATAACCTCAGAGTAAATCCTATTTACTCGACCACAAATCTGAACTAAACCAGGACTATAAGGTTTTTAACCATTTAAATTGCATAATGCTGCGTTCAGACTGGACAGCGCAGAAGCTCCAATCTTACTAGCAGAATATTTTCAAACTGATGCCCCAACGAGCACACTCAATGACCCAAAGTGCGTGGAGGCGTCAGGGGACGAGGACACTTTTTACACCCAACACAGTTCTCTGCATTCTCATTTTTTACAAAGGTTTTGTTTTGCACATAAACTGATCACGTTGAGAGAAGGAGGAAGGGTTTGCTGTCTTTTAATGTAGCTTATGTGATCATGGTGGCAGAGAAGTTAGCGCTCTGGCCTCACAGCAAGCAGGTCACGGGTTCAATTTCCGCACGGCCCGGGACCTTTCTGTGTGGAGTTTGCACTTGGTGATAGTCGGAGGTTGAAGTGCCAGGTGTTGAGGTGAATCGCCTCTGCTGAGCTGCCCCAGGGCAGTTTACTGTCACTGAGTGGGGAGGGGAGGTTCATCTCACTGTGAAGCGCTTTTGGACTCTGTCTGTGAAATGCGCTATACAAATAAAGATTACTTACTTACTTACACAACTTTCTCCTCCTCCAGACAGTTCTTCTGCTGTCTCTGTCCTCCTCCAGTGTCACGTCCTACAGCAGGTTCTAACACAACAACCAGCATTTTGAATAGATCCATGTGGGGCTTTGTCAGTCCAGATTTGCTGTGTCACCAAAACAAGCAACCTTACTTTAAAATAAAGTTATTAAAATACTTCAGTCAACAGTGGTTGTTTATTCAGTTTCACTACAGGAGAGCAGTGTCTGAAATGGTGAACGCAGGCTTGTAAGTTCAGCAGTGCCCAACTCGGGCGTCAACACTGACAAGGCAAAGCGAACCACACAGGTTGGAGCATCTACTTCTCAAGACGTGGCATAAGTCACTTCGCTGGACGCCTCAAGATGCGGGTTTACATTGATTCAACTACTGGATGCATTGGACACTCCAACAATCTCCGGTCTGAACACAGTATAAAAGCTAACAAGTGCACTAAGAACCAAACTGCCTCAAGTCAAACGGTCCAGTCCATGATGGGCCAAAACATACTGTATAGTGGGCCGAATTTGCCCCCGGGCCGCCATATAAATAGGCCTGTTTTAAGCCTTAAGCCACATTTCAACATAACACAGGTAAACAGAGCAGTATTTTGTGACTCTCGACCATCTTGAGTTTGACACTGAAGTAATGTGAGTTTTAAAACAGAATCCCTCAACAAACGTCATCAAAAAGCAACAGGATGCAAAGACAAAAACACACGTGCATTGTGGGTAATGTGCAGCTCGCTTGGACCGGTGCAGTGGGTATAATCTGCTGCTGTATTTCTCTGCCTGGTGCATTGTGGGTATAATCTGCAGCAGGCTGTAGCTGTAAACGCAGGTTAATGTGAGGGACCTCGCTCATAGAAAATCAATACAAGTCAACTCATGTGTTTAACACCAGAGCAGAGCCTCAGAGAGAGAGAGACTTCTGCTGCAGCCGAGGACGGAAAAGAGACGGAAAAGAGACGGAAAAGAGACAGAAAACAGACAGAAAAGAGACAGAAAAGAGAAGGAAAAGAGACAGAAAACAGACGGAAAAGAGACAGAAAACAGACGGAAAACAGACGGAAAGCAGACGGAAAACAGACGGAAAACAGATGGAAAACAGACGGAAAACAGACGGAAAACAGACAGAAAACAGATAGAAAAGAGATGGAAAACAGACGGAAAAGAGACAGAAAACAGACGGAAAGCAGACGGAAAACAGACGGAAAACAGATGGAAAACAGACAGAAAACAGACAGAAAACAGATAGAAAAGAGACAGGAAACAGACAGAAAACAGACACAAAACAGACGGAAAAGAGACGGAAAAGAGACAGAAAAAAAGACAGAAAAGAGAGAAAAAAAGACAGAAAACAGACGGAAAAGAGACAGAAAACAGACAGAAAACAGACAGAAAACAGACGGAAAACAGACGGAAAACAGACGGAAAACAGACAGAAAACAGACGGAAAAGAGACGGAAAACAGATGGAAAACAGACAGAAAACAGACAGAAAACAGACGAAAAGAGACAGAAAACAGACGGAAAGAGACGGAAAAGAGACAGAAAACAGACGGAAAAGAGACAGAAAACAGACGGAAAAGAGACAGAAAACAGACGGAAAAGAGACAGAAAAAAAGACAGAAAGAGAGAAAAAAGACAGAAAACAGACGGAAAAGAGACAGAAAACAGACGGAAAAGAGACAGAAAACAGATAGAAAACACACTCTCAGAAAAAGAGGGTACAGTAGGAGTACAAATTCTACACCTGAGGTACATATGTGGCCCTTTGGACCTTAAGGTACAAACATGTTCTGATAAAGGTACATAAATGAACCCAGGGGTACATAAATGTACCTTTTCATTTGAATTCACTTGATTGTACCTTTAAGGTACAATATTGTACCACCTGGGAACAAAATTGTACCTTTGGTTTATGTAAAGGTACATAAGTGTACCTAAATGTGGGTCTATTTTATGAGAGGCGGAGTGATACCAGATGTGAGAAGGCCCAGTGGAAGGATACAGAGCCAATTTCAAATTCTAACTGTTAGCGGGAAAAAACGGTTTTCCAGTGACACAGACGAGCAGATATTTGGACAGTTGGACTATTTAAACACTGAAAACACGGTTTTGGACAAAGAAACAAGATTATATCATGAAGGACATTGACTGGGGTAAGTTATATTAATTTGTGGGTCACATTTTGTACAGTTTTAATGTTTAAGCTAGGCCTTTGTTGAGGAATACTGTTAACATTTGACAATGTGGAGACAATGGTCAGTAGATAAGATTAAGATTAGTTTGCTTATGAACCATTTCTTTAGTCACACATTTCAAAAATGCTAGTGTAACAAAATATTTTTAATTATTAGTCTCACAACATTACAGTGACAAAACCTTTAAAACTATGTAAAAGTGGGTATATATCTGTAACAGTGTTGTAATTATCCAGTACTAAGGTTCCACCTGCACTCGTTTTACAGGGGCCGTAGTGAGTGTGACACACCCAGAACATGTGCTGGTGCTTCTGTCTCACTCAGAACAGAGCAGTCTGCTGCTGGACTTATCTCCTACAAAATGTAAGTTAGCACATATTTATAGATGTTGAGATCTGAGATATAATGCTCAACATTATTTTATATTATAAATGTGTTACAAATTCATTAAAATTATATTTAGCTTGGAAAAACTACAATGCTTATTTTATTTTTTTCTGTGTCTTTGTAGGGAGCTGACATGTTGCTGTACACTCATTATGCCTCCTGCGTTTGTTTCAAAGGTTTGCCTGTTCGATATTTATTTTGTACACTTTTATTTATTTTTGTGCTAAAAATAAGTTACACAGAACAGAGCAGCCTGCATGCTGGAAGCTGATATGTTGTTGTACACTGGACACCAAACAGATGTCTCTTTAAACTGAAATAGTATGATAGATTATTAATTTCTTGTTTTTTTTTTTTTTTTTTGTTCACAGGTGGTAAAGAAAAAAAAAATCAATCAAAACTGCAGTTCCAGATTGTGAGGTGACAGAGGTAAGTCCAAGTATCACTAACACTAAGAGCTACATGTTCTGTCATAGATTCATACTGTTGATATGTTTTTGTCTCAGAGAAACGTCAGTCTGAAGCTTCACTAAAGGAGAAGTGTCTCAGGCTGTAACAGGTAATGTCATTGTGGTTTATACAGTTTGTGTAAATCTACTGTTTAATTAAGTACATTTAATCTCTGTTTGCAGATCTTCATCTTTGTATTTAAAACATGGACCGTGTTCACTGGTAAGTCCCATTTTAAATAGTTTCACTGAAGTTGTAAAGGGCAAAGCTAAGACATTCTAATAGAAATCTGGTAATAATTTGCTTGTTTTTGTTTCATTTTTTACAGAGTGACACTCAGTCCAACACTGGACCTGCCTTCACAAAACACCTGCATCAGTGGAGCTTCATGGAACAGCCTGGTGTTCCAGACTCTGACACATGTGTCTGCCTTAAACACAGAGAGGTCTGTTTCTGCTTGAACCTCCTGAGACCTGAACAAAAGGTTTGTGCTCACTGTAATACACAATAATATTGTAAGTTATTGAACATATATTATTTTGTAAATTAACATTTGTATTTGTTCCTCAGGCTCAAAACCACTGAAAATATCTTGGAGTTGTGGCCCTTGTATTGAGACAAGACTGTATGTATTGTATTTGAAACATTGTCTTAATGAATTGTTTATAAAACCATTTGTATTGTCTGTTTAGAATAACTACATTTTCACTTTTCAACAAGACACTGAAATTTTGACCTTTTTACTCAACAACAGAAATAAAAAACGTAAAAAGAAACCGTTTTCTAGCCTTATTTTTAATACAGTAAAGCAAAAATAGTTGAAAAAACAAATTGTACCTTTTAAGGTACACAAAAGTACTTTTTTTCAATAAAGGTACAAATAAGTACCTCTCCCAAAAAAAAGGTACAAAAAAGTACCTTTTCTCAAAAGGGTACATATGGGTAAGGTACAAATGTGTACCTTTAAAGTACACAGTTGTACCTTTAAGGTACAATGCACAAGGGTCCATAAATGTACCCCATAATAGGGGTACATTTTTGTCCTCTTGAGGGTACCACCCCAGTGACGAGCAATTGTACCCCTAGGAGAACAAATCCGTACTTTCATTTCTGAGAGTGTACCCGACTCTTCGATCAGAAAAAGGATTTAAACGTGTCCACCTGCTCCCAGCTTTTACAAACCCTTTGGCTCAGGGTTAGCAACATCCACATTTAGATTGAACCAGGGCTTTAACCCGTTCTGGTAAGTGTTGTAAAATAGCCCAAAAGCGCAGCGTTTGCGTGTGAACAGTGTGAATGCGTCTCACCTTCGGTCTGAGTTCAGAGGGGGATTCTTCCATGAGTTTGGCAGAGGTTTGTACGGCTCCTGACACTGACAAAACAGAAAAAACTGCTTTTGAAAATGAGCCCAAACATAAAGAGGAGAATGGTTTGTGTAAAAGTCTTACAAAGAGGCTGCGGTGCCAGTCTTTCAGGTGTCGAGATTCACCGCGAGGGTCTGTTTGAGCAGAAACATCAAAATGTTACGGATAATTTAATACAACCTGAGTTTTCTGTGTTTGGTCTGATTCATGGTGCTGCTCTGTGATGATGTCATAATTTTTGATTGTGAGAGAGACAGTTTTCTGTTTTTAACAATGTTCTTTCAAATAGGTTTAGGGATCTTTCCTTAGAATTTTCATCCAGAGACTTATGTTACTCTTTAAACTCCGGAGAGGGAAACAGTTTTCCACCAACACCAATTATAGAGCAGGTGGAGAGCTGTTGACCTGGACTGGGGATGTTGTTGGACGGTGGAAGGAATACTTTGAGGACCTCCTCAATCCCAGTGTCACGTCTTCTGATGATGAAGCAGAGACTGAGGACTCAGGGGAGGCTCACCCATCACCAAGCTGAAGTCACAGAGGTTGTCAATAAGCTCCTTGGTGGCAAGGCTCCGGATGTGGATGAGATCCGTCCTGAGTATCTCAAGTCTCTGGATGTTGTGGGACTGTCTTGGCTGACACGTCTCTGCAACATCGCGTGGCAAACTGGGACAGTACCTCTGGACTGGCAGACCGGGGTGGTGGTCCCTCTGTTCAAGAAGGGGGACCGGAGGGTGTGTTCCAATTACAGAGGGATCACACTCCTCAGCCTCCCCAGTAAGGTCTACTCCAGGGTACTGGAGAGGAGACTTCGACCGATAGTCGAACCTCGGATTCAAGAGGAGTAGTGTAGTTTTCGTCCCGGCCGTGGAACACTGGACCAGCTCTACACTCTCCATCGGGTGCTCGAGGTTCATGGGAGTTTGCCCAAACAGTCCACATGTGTTTTTTGGATCTGGAGAAGGCGTTCGACCGTGTCCCTTGTGGTGTCCTGTGGGGAGTGCTCCGAGAGTCTGGGGTCAGGGGCCCTTTGCTCAGGGCGGTTCGGTCTCTGTACGACCGGAGCAGGAGCTGTGTGAGTCAGACCTGTTCCCAGTGCATGTTGGACTCCGCCAGGGCTGCCCTTTGTCACCGGTTCTGTTCATTGTTTTTATGGACAGAATTTCTAGGCGCAGTCAGGGTCCGGAGGGTGTCAGGTTTGGTGACCACAGGATTTCATCTCTGCTGTTTGCAGATGATGTTGTTCTGATGCTTGTTCAAACCAAGACCTGCAACATGCACTGGGACGGTTTGAGCCGAGTGTGAAGCAGCTGGGATTAAAATCAGCTCCTCTAAATCTGAGGCCATGGTTCTCGACCGGAAAAAGGTGCCTTGCCCTCTCCAGGTGGAGGAGAGTCCTGCCTCAAGTGGAGGAGTTCAAGTATCTGTGGTCTTGTTCACAGTGAGGGAAGGATGGAGCGTGAGATTGAGGCGGATCGGTGCAGCGTCTGCAGTGATGCAGTCGCTGAAGAAGGAGCTGAGTCGAAAGGCAAAGCTCTTGGTTTATCAGTCAATCTACGTTCAACCCTCACCTATGGTCATTAGCTTTGGGTAACAACCGAAAGGACAAGAGCCAGTTGAGGCCAGAGCATCTGTTTCGGATGCCTCCTGGACGCCTCCATAGGGAGGGGTTTCGGGCAAGTCCCACTGGGAGGAGACCTCAAGGAAGACCTCTGGGAAAGCCTCGGGATTCTTCCAGAAGAGCTGGAAGTGTGTGTGGACAGGGAAGTCTGGGCCTCCCGAGACTGCTGCCTACGCGACCTGACTCCGGATGAAGCGGAAGAAAATGGATATATCCCCCACTGATGCTGTGACTCACCTGCGTCCAGTCTCTGCGGCGCCTCCACTTGACCGTGACGTCGCCCTCTGCTGCCTGACTGCTGCTCCTGCCCAGAGCGCGGCTGATCAGGTGAGGGGCGAGCGAGTGAGGGGTGAGAGAGTGAGGGGTGAGAGAGTGAGGGGTGAGAGAGTGAGGGGTGAGAGAGTGAGGGTTGAGAGAGTGATGAGAGAGGTCCGGAGAGGCGTTTGGTTTCACATCGGCAGGACCACCGCTGGATCGACCCGACTGACTGAAAACACCAGAGACACTTTTTTATTCAAACTTTCCATCTTTTAAACACATTTCTTTCTCTCTAACGATGGATGGAGTGATGATCTTACTCTAGAGCTGCTCTCAGGCTCCGAGCCTCGTCTCTCAGCATCTTGTTTTCTTTCTTCAGTTGTTTATGTCGGCCACTTCAAAAACAAACAAACAAACTTGATCAGAGAGATGAAAGTTTTGGGTTGATGTAAGAGAGAGAGAGAAGAGAGAGAGGAGAGAGAGAGAGAGAGAGAGAGAGAGAGAGAGAGAGAGAGAAAGAGGAGAGAGAGAGAGAGAAGAGAGAGAGGGAGAGAGATAAGAAAGAGAGAGTGAGGAAGAGAAAAAAGAAGAGAGGGAGGGATACAGAGAGAGAGAGGGAAAGAGAGGAGAAAGAGGTAGATGAGAGAGAAAGAGTTAAGTGTGAGAGAGAGATAAGAAAGAGAGAGAAGAGAGAGGAGAAAGAGAAAAGAGTAGGAAGAGAGAGGAGAAGAGAGAGACAGGGGAGAGAGAGAAAGACAAGAGAGAGGGAGAGAGAGAGAGAGAGAGGGAGAGAGATAAGAAAGAGAGAGTGAGGGAAGAGAGAAAAAGAAGAGAGAGGGAGGGCATACAGAGAGAGAGAGGGAAAGAGAGAGAAGAGAGAGAGAGGAGAAAGAGAAAAGAGAGCGAGGGAAGAGAGAGGGAGAAGAGAGAGAGACAGGGGAGAGAAAGAAAGACAAGAGAGAGGGAGAGAGAGAGTGAAAGGAGAAGAGAGAGGGAGAGAGAATTAAAGAAAGAGTAAAGAGAGATAGAGAAAAGATAAGAGAGAGGAGAAAAAGGAGAGTGAGTGGAAGGAAAGGCGGTAGTGGGTTTGGTGTGACTGGTGACGTGGGAGTTGAACCGGTAACCTCCTGGCTCTTACCCATCAGAGTCATGTGCTGCATACTCTGGAGCTGCATCGTTTCAAAGTCCTGCTGCCGCTTCTTCGCCACCTCCTGCGTCACGGTGCAACGATCACAAAGCCCCGCCCTCAGCCTGCAAAACAACCAATCCCGTCACAGATCACGAAGCCCCGCCTCAGCCTGCAAAACAACCAATCAGGTCACAGATCACAAAGCCCCGCCCTCAGCCTGCAAAACAACCAATCAGGTCACAGATCACAAAGCCCCGCCCTCAGCCTGCAAAACAACCAATCACATCACAGATCACAAAGCCCCGCCCTCAGCCTGCAAAACAACCAATCACGTCACAGATCACAAAGCCCCGCCCTCAGCCTGCAAAACAACCAATCAGGTCACAGATCACAAAGCCCCGCCCTCAGCCTGCAAAACAACCAATCAAATTTTTTTAAATTAACCAGACCTGGTCATTGTTGATTTTTAAAAGATACTGTATCTGATCTTTACACGGCCAGCTCCAGAGCACTAAGGCTCTGATGTCACTACATGCAGCTCCGCCTCGCCACGGTCCACCTCTGAATGACCCTGGGTCCACTGTCTCCGCTCCAGTCCGCCCCGAGGAGCTCAAGAAGAGCATGCACCAAAAACACGACTTTTGGAAACAAAAGTCGTGTCAACTCCGGCAGAGAAGAAAATAGCCTTGATCCATACTTTGGTCAAACGGCACCGGAGCTGAGGCGGAGCACTGCGTAGCAAATACGAAGGATGTGGAACAGTCTTCATTCATTAAAACCGCTGCTACTGATCCGGCAGTCAGAGTATGTAGTGGGATCAGCGCGTCACTCTGACCCATCATGCTTGCTTACACGTTGCTATTCCGACAGGTTGCTATTTCGACAGGTTGCTATTCCGACACGTTGCTATTCCGACAGGTTGCTATTCCGACAGGTTGCTATTCCGACAGGTTGCTATTCCGACAGGTTGCTATTCCGACAGGTTGCTATTTAGACATTGACGTCCAATTGTCGGTGTAGCAAAGAGAGCCTTATCTTTCAGCTTTATGAATGAGTGGCCTGTGAGCGTGACGGCATCTGAAAAATTAACTTATTCATTAGGCTATCCAACGAATTACAAGCAACATTGTCTAAACTTTTAGTTTGTAATAATAAACTAGACAAAGTCCCTCAACAAAAAACAAAGGATTACTGAGAAATTCAACTCAAAAGCCACGTAAATCTAAAAATAAAAAAGTGTGTATTTTGAGGGAAAGCCGAGTTGCGTCAGGCCTCGATTGGCGAATCACTTCTCTCTCTCTTTCTCTCTGTCGGAAGAGAGAGACTAAAAGTGTCACAACACAAATAACTACAGAGGTTTCGGAATAACGAAATAGAAAAAAATAGAACTTTTTTCTCTGATCAAAGTGCTAAATCAAGAAAAGTGCAGATCCTCAGAGTTTGGTGCAGAGTTTTTTGGCTCAAGCGCCACAAGCTGACAAAAGGTCTATAGTTCCAACCTCACCACTTTTAGGAAAAATGTCAAGACCCATCTGTTTAAATCTGTTTTTAATGATTGATTAATGTTGTAATTACTGTTTTTATGTATTGTACCTTTGTTTAACTGCCTTTGTCTGTAAAGCGTCTTTGAGTGTCTAGAAAAGCGCTATATAAATAAAATGTATTATTATTATTATTATTATTATAGTTCTCATAGTGCCGTGTGAATGATAGTTCGCACGCCTGCGCGCAATCACTTACCCAGGTCTTACCCAACTCGGTTTACACATTATTACTGTAAACGAGCAAAGCAGGAGTAAAGTGTGCACATAACGAGTGCTTTCACACAACCGTCATCCTCACGTAAAGCCCTCACCCACACGTTCTCCAACTCATTATTCTTGTATATGTGGCTATTAAAAATAGTGGGCGGAGCTCACTTCATGCTCATCGGTGGCCAAGGACCCTCACCATGACGTTACACAGCGCACGCTTTGTAAAAATGTATAATTTATGAGATTTGAAAGACTGGAAACATTGTTTTCATATCAGAATAATATTCTTTATTAATATTCTTTATTAATAGGCCGTGGCTTAGGGCCTATTGTGTTTGTTCAGCGGTGAAGCACGTGATACACACTCAAGTGAGGCGCATGCACATTACCAAGCATTATGGTATGGTAACTGGTGATGCTGCGAAAGACTTAAACAAGGTGCACACTTTAACAACAGCAGGACTAGAGCGTGTGTGAAGAGCTGTTCATCTATTTACCGTCAATAAACTCCTCGTGCTTCACTGAAATGAATAACCTGGACAATATATGTTACCTTTTCCCGGGAAAAGAAAGACCAAGCCTCGGCACATTTCCTGGAGTTTGCAAAATTAAAAACCCACAAAATAGTTCCTTCAACCTTCATTCAAATGTTGAATGTTTAAAACGAGAATCAAAGTGAAAAAATATGGATCGGGATCAGATTGTACTGTCCTGTTTTTGTTATTGATTTGAAAATGAAAATCAATTGAATAATAAAACATGCACCAACTCCTGTGTAACCGGAATCTTCTATAAGGGTGGGGCGACTGCGTTGAACAGTGCTTCAGACACAGTATTGATCACACGTATTGATCAGAGTGTTCAGTGACCTGTTCTCCAGAGTCTTGATGTTCTCCGTCAGGATCTTCTGCTGCTCCTTCATCTGCTGGTTCCTGGTGTAAAGTTCCTCCATTCGCTTCGTGTCACTGCAGAGGAGCGTGTTTTTAATAGATAACCTTGTCCCGACATGCTAAGCTCCAGAACTGTGTGTCACTCACCAGCCTTTCTTATTGGACAGCTCCTGAAGTTTGACCTGCCATCCTGAAAACAGAGAGCAGAGGTCAGAGGTCAGCACACTTACACGACACATGAGCAGTGAGGAGTCTTACCTTCGATCTCTCTCTCGTGACACTCCTGCAGTTTGAGCAGCAGGTCGTTGAACTCGTCCATGTTTGTCTCTGAAACGTGAAAAACAAACAGATGTGTTACAGGTCAAAGAGTTCCAGGACCTGGACTTGTCCACGGTTTTTCTTTGTATTAGCCAAAGAAAAACACATATCGGTCGATCTCTAGTTTAAAGTGAGGCTAAACACGCGACTCCGCCCACAACTGAACCTCAAACAGACTCGCAAAAATGGGAGCTGCCTGGAGCCTTTTAATAGACGCCCAGGTGGGTGTGAACAGACATTGATTGACAGCACCAAATATGAACAGAGAGCTTGTGAGTGATGTGAGTTTTGTGTCGAAGCGATTCAGGTCCTGACGTGAGGTTTACAGCTGCAGACGATGTACAGCACTAACACCGGGCTCACACTGCCTCCAGATGCAGATCCAGATCCAGATCCGGATCCGTCTGGGTCCGGTCGTCACTCACACTGCCTCCAGAATCTGCATGTGTATGTACAGACTCTGCTGGCCTCGTGAGACCATGAGTTCACGGGGATTCACGCTCAACTTGGGAGTTTCAGGGAGTTTACGTGATCTCTGGCACATGGATATGTAAACAAGGAACACTTGCGCTGAGTTTTGGGCTTATTTCACGTCACTTCATTTTCTGTTGGATTTTTCGACGCATAATGGGTAAGTACGGGACGTTTATTTACCTCCTGTGTGTTCAATAGTCGCATATATGTCGAGCATTTTGACGTATTTGTTGTAGCAGCAGAAACGTAATGTTTTTACTTTAAAAACCACCGGATTCACTTCACCCACGAGCGCTTGGTTTCCTGTTTATCGTGTCTTGTTTTCACAACTTTACCAAAAAGGGCTCCGGAGCGCTCCGGCAGTCCGGGAAATTTTAATGAAACGGAAACGATCCGGGCGACCGGAGCAGAGCCGCGCGGCTCACCGGACCGGACGGATCGCGGTGTGAGAGCCTCTCATTACTTTTCAAGAAACGAAAAGCCTCCGTACGCCGGACCGGAGTATGGACTGGATCCAGTGTGAGACCGGGGTGAGTCTGTGCTTACTTGTACGTCAAGATTTTTTTAAAATTTACTTTGCAAAACATGTATGAAACCTTTGCTTTAGTCTACATAAGCACATGAGCTTATGGTGTGGGTATTTTCTAAAATTAAAAAAGAAAAACTCAACACTGACACGAGTTTTGAACCATCGTATCGTTGCACCTCCCTCGCACCACTGACTCAACAAACTGAGCCAAATGACGGCTGATTTCATCACACAGCGAGTGACCGTTTTTCAACTTTCTGCAGCAGCGGTCTCAGAGGGAGGAGTTTAGATCAACCATCTGTGCGGCTTGTCTGTGGCGTCAACTCACCGTGACATCAGCGTGAACTGAAAACACACTGACAGCGTTTGTCCATCGTGGCAGTACAGCCGCGGTTTTTCTACACATAACTGCAAAATTAGTGAGTTTGCACAAATATGTCAAAAAAAAGGCCTGGAAACAGTAGATAATTCAATTTTGACCCCATATACACAGTTTAACAGTGAAAAAAAGTTGATTTTGCATTTTGTTTCTATTTCAATAATAATACTTTGACAAGTAATGACTTGGACTCAAGTCAGACTTGAGTCACTATTTTGAAGACTTAAAGGAGACCTATTGTGTTTTTTTATATTTAGTAAGAATCTAGAACATGTACAGATCAGTAATTTACCTTTTGTTCATTGTAAAACACAAAGTTGATCTAAAACAACTTAAAAATAGAAACAGCTCTACTGACTTCCTGTTCAAAACTGCAGATCTGATAAGCCCCGCCTCTTTGTTTTAAAATGTAACTGTAAAAAGCAACAAATTTTTAAAAACAATTTTTTATTGTTGGAAAGTGGTTATGGGACAGTTCTGAACCATTTATACTTCACTTTGAGTATTAACCCCTTCTCAGGCGGGCCTTTTTTACCTCACACGTCTGACTAAAGTCGGTAAAAATTCAAACTAAAACTGTTCCTGATCCCTTTGGAGCTCAGGTAAATGTCTGGAGTCTTTTTAAAGCTGTGTCTCTGTAGTTTTTGCTTCTGATGTACAACAGGCTCTCATCAGAAGTGAGAACTTTCTCCAAGCAAAAGAAAAACAAAATCTAAATTCCGCCTAAATTTTTTTTGGTAGATATAAGGATTATTAAAGTTGGTGTTGAGCTGAGACATAAATGACACTAGATTTGGCAGATTTTGGGTTTTGACAATTCCTCTGTAAAAGCTGAAGGCAATTGAGGTAAAAATGAGTTTTAGGACCAAAATTACTCAAAAAAATTTAGGCGGAGCCAATACAAAAGTCCTATTAAAATTTTTGAGGACTTTTTTTAATTTGGAGGCTTAGAGCTGAAATCTGAGTCTGGATCATCCCAGAGGCTGATTTTGCTCTAAATAAAAGGGATTCAATGGGATTTTTATATTTAACCTTTCCAGGTGCTTCATAGTATGCTTTTTTCAGACACTCAACAAAATTGAATTTTTAAAGAAAAAGTTGAAGGGCCCTTCGAAGGGCCCTCCTTGAATTATAACAAGTAAATACAGACAAGTGGCGGGGCTAGGTGGTAGGTGAGACACTTGAGCTGCAGCTGAAGAACAAAACAAGATTACTCCAACATGAATGAATCAATTCAAATGTAACTTTGAGTAAACTAATGAAGAAGGAAGGTCATTATAACAAGGTTAGAAAAGTGAATTGACAGAATAGGCCTCCTTTAAGACTTGAGACTTGACTTGGACTAAAAGTTCAGTGACTTGACACTTCTCCTCTAAAACAAAAGTTGTGTAATTTTACATTTACAAACCGAAACATGTCATGTTTTTCCTGATAAAACACGCAGAACCTTCACAGCACCATTCAAATTTGATATTTTAAATGTCTGTGGTGTTCACGTTGTAATTCGTGATGATGTTTTCCCATTAGAACTTTGTACTTTGTCATGACACATTTTGAATCTGGTGATTTCCATTAGTTCATTCATTCTTTTTCTACCGCTTAATTCCGTTAGGGGTCGCGGGTGACTGGAGCCTATCCCAGTGACTTTGGGCCTTAGGCGGGGAACACCCTGGACAGTGGCCAACTCATCCCAGAGTTAGACAGACAAACATTCACTCTCTCATTCACTCACTAAGGGAAATTTACAGTGATGCCCAATTAACCTAAACATACATGTTTTTGGAGGAAACCGGAGAAAACCCACGGTGACACGGGGAGAACATGCAAACTCCACCCAGAGAGATCGTGAGATGTTGATATGGTCCGACCCGGGAGACGAACCCACGACCTCCTTATTGGGAAGCCAGAGCTCTAACCACTCTGCCACCGTGCACCCCGATTTCCATTAGTGACTCGACCCATTCACTTTGTATTACAACTAAACCAGACTTTAAACCAGACTTTAAACCAGACTTTAAACCAGACTTTAAACCAGACTTTAATCCAGACTTTAATCCAGACTTTAAACCAGACTTTAATCCAGACTTTAATCCAGACTTTAAACCAGACTTTAACCATGTCCTGTGTGATATCCGCCTGTCACATTTACCTCTATAATGTGCATATTCTGTTGTGTAATTCTGCTCTGATTGTTCGCTGCCGTAACGTGAGCGTGCGGCCGATATCAGACGCTCCGAACGGGATCGACCGGTCGCTCCGGTTTGAACTTTCCAACTCACACTATTTCTGTTTGTTTTTCTGCTGCTGCTTAGTCTCTTTGGTGAAGCTGCAAACACCAGAAAACAGAATTCACACGAGAGTAAAAGTAAAAGTGTTTTCTGTCAACACCGAGAAACTTTCCACCGCCTCAATCTGAATCTGCTCTGTTCATATCACAACACAACATTCTGCAGTCATATTTTAATCAGGTGTGAGAGTTCAAATGAAGATTGTCAAGTTTTTGTCGGAATACAAAAGATAAATGGATCTAGTCGCTTCAGAAATCAGACGACGGTGAAAAAGAATTAGATCTGAACAAATCCCTGTGTGAATGAAGTGATTTAGTGTCTGTTTTCCTGTTGAAATCTCTCCGTCTTTTGCATTTTGATGAGCCGTGCGTGGACGTGTTTGGATTCGTCGGAGAAAACTCGACTCGTGCATGAGACGACCTGCCTTTTCTCACAAACACACTTTGACTTTTCTACTTCTGCGAAACACAAACGCAGAAGTGAACGTTCGACACAAACACGTTTCGTTTCTGTCTCTGTGTGAAAGTCTCTGAAAACAGAAAACGTCACAACACAACTGTACATTCTGATCCAGAGCTTCAGTCAGTCTGTCCCAGGGCAGCTGTGGCCTCACACACGTTTCATCTTTGAGTGTCGAGTGAATCATTTAAAGTGAAGACAAAAACACAACATTTCTGTCTGACGAAGTGTGTTTCTGGTGTTTCAACAGCAATGCTTCTGTTCTGAGGTTTTTTTGGACAATTTTAGTTCAAACTTAACGATCTTTTATTCTTCATAAGTAAATGTCTGTTTGTCTTTGTGAAGCTGTGACTCTGTAGTTTTAGTTTCTGAGACTCAGGCTCTGATTGTTCTCCAAACAAAAGAAAAACAGAAACTAATTTCCGCCTAACTTTTTAAGGATTGGTAAAGCTGCTGTTTAGACCTGAATGACTCTAGACTTTGGATTTTGGGTTTTGACAAATCCTCTGCAAAAGCCGAAGGTCATTAAGGTCAAAATGAGTTTAAGGGACTTAAAATTACTAAAATGTCTGAATTTTGGTGGGAATTTTTCTGAGTCTGATTCATTCCAGAGGCTGATTTGACTCTAAATAAGAGACACAATGGTATTTTAATCTAAAACATTTCCAGGTGCTTCATAGTTTGTTTTAATCAGATACTAAACAAAAAGGATTTTATCAAGAAAAGGTGGGACGAGCCTTCGAAGAGATGCTGGAATAAAAAAGAGTTTAACAAAATCCCAAGTTCTTTTTGAAAGGCAGCCGGCTCCTCCAGAGTCTCACTGTTGTGTCAGTGTCATGTTTGTGACATTAACAGTGATCTGACACGGAGCAGACAAAGTGTCCTGAGTCCAGAGTCTTCTTCCTCTCCCTCTGAGTGATGCTGTTCCTCCAGCAGACCACACCTACTGGACCTACAGGCTGTACAGTAAAGTTTAGATCGGGCTAAAAACATACAGCCCGAGCTGGTGTGAGCCTGCACATGTAGTTTCCAAATCCTTCTCTGGGTGTCTGATTCCGATCCCAAAGCGAGCCTGCCCCGTGTACTCACTGAACGGTGGCTTTAATGACAGAAAAAGCACTTTATGATGTGTCTTTCCAGAACCAGAAGAACTTCTTCCACCGCACATCTCTCTCTCTCTCTCATTTTTCCTCTGTTCTCACTGCACACATAACATAAAGTGTGCACTTTCTCTCTCTCCCCTCATTTTTTCTTTGGTGCGCGTACACACACACTCTTTTCTCTCTTTCTTCTCTTTTTCTTGGTTTGCGAGTATGAAAGATGCACTCTCCCTCTCTCTCTTTCTTCTTCCCCTTTTACTTGCTCTGCGTGTGTCACACATTCAACACACTGTCTCTTTCTTGCTCCTCACTCTGCACATCTAACATGCACCGTCCCCTCTCAGGCCGTACACTTGGCCACTTCAAACTCTTGCATTTTGTCACCGCGTGATTTTGCGCCGTGTACCGGAGCAGCGATCGATCATCAAGCCTGTGTTCAGTGCAGCTCTGTGTCTTGACCCGAGTCCAGCCCGAGAGTCAGGTCAGGCCCAGGCTGGGTTCGAGTCCAGAATCTAAACTCTACTGTTCAGTGCATCAGTGTTGTGAGTCCGGTTTGTGGTTCAGAAGAACACCCAGGTCCTTGTATGAGTCCAGTCTCTCAGTGTCTCATCTCTGGATGTTCACTGGTGAAGGGTGATGTAACTTGTCCAGTCAGATGGTTTATCTCTCGATATTTGTGAATTCACAAACTGGAGATAAACCATCTGGCCTTCCAGTCGCCCGATTGGTTTGAGAGTCTGAAACAGCGGTGTTTCGGCCCAATCACATCACAGCAGCATAGTTTTGAGGCCCAATCACATTGTAGCAGGGCGGAGCTAACACGGGCTGTTAGCGCCGAGTCTGATTCAAGCTAAACAAAGATGGCTGTTCTCGTGGATGTTTCTGCTGCTTTTGAAGCGGTTTTAGCAGAAATACAGAGTAATTTCTTTTTGAAAGAAGAGCAGTGTGTGTGACACTTGTTCTGTCTCACACAGACATTGGATACATCATTACGAGTTGTTGCTGTGATTGGCTAAGCTCAAATAAGGTAGGCCCCACACCCAATCAGCTCCAAGTATTTCACTAAACGCCCCACCTTTTATTGAACGCTTTCAGCGAGTCAAGTTCCAGATGGAGACTGTGGAAGAACTCTAACCGTAGTTCAACACAGATCCATCTGGTGTGAGACAGGTTAGGGGTGATGGAGGCGTCTGCAGAAGTCCACCACTGTCTCCTTGGTCTTCCCAGCGTTGATGAGAAGCTGGTTCTGCTGACACCAGTCTACAAAGTCCTGCGTTAGTCCTCTGTACTCTGTGTCTACGTGACTCATGATGAGTCTGATGATAAAACTTCTGCAGCTGTGTCTGAAATCTGCAGTGTAGAAGTGAAGAAGGGCTGCTGGTGGTGGGTCTTTTCAGCGTTGATGAGGAGGTGGTTCTTCAAACTCCTGCATTCGTCCTCTGTACTGCGTTTGTGATGAGTCCGATGATCTGATGAAAACTTCTGCAGGATGAAACTGTCCGAGAACTCTTATGAGAATCATTACTCAGACCACGCCTCCTGGACTCACCAAAACTCCTCTAGTGCTAAAGTCTTTGGTCTTCTGCCTCTCACTCTTTCATTTCAAACTCATGCTGTTTGTTCGTGCTGCGTGATGTGGCCGTCGTCTTTCACTAATGAAAACGACACTGACAGAGCTGATGACCATCCACTTTACGATCATGTTCTCGTCCTTCCAGAAGCAGCTCCTGCAGAACCTGAACGCTGCAATCCACAAGTTACAATATCTCAGTCTGAACAGGTAGAAAGGCCAGTTCTTCAAGTGTTGTGTGAAGTCTGTGAGCGGAGGAAACTTACGCAGACACAGGAGCATGAATGTTACAACCTGCCTGCAGTTCATCATCATTAAGATAAAACTCATACATAACTTTTCAGACGATTTTAGAGCATTTTCAGCTCAGAAAAGATAAACTCCTCACTTAGATCTGCCGCTGCTGTTCAGAAAAATAAAATCTGTCTTTCGAATGATGTAACGTGAGAAACATGTGAGAGCGGCGGCGGACATAACAATGGGCCAATGTGAATCAGAGAGAATCAGGACGACATATTTGAAGCCGTCCGTCTGGTTTTACAGTGAACACAGGTGCTTGGCTCAGCGACACAACCGCAGCACACACTTCCTCTTGTCTTTATATAACAATGTAAGACGAGACGCATAATCGTTTTACATTCAGTGTGTGATTTTTTGTATTTGACGCGTTTCTGTCCTAGTTCATTTCAATGGTGAATGTTAAAGTGAACCCTGGCAATAATCACAAGTTTACCCTAAAACACTTATAATACCATCACTTATATAAATACAGAACAAAAACCCTGGAAGTATTTGTTGTTTTATTAAAATAATGTTTTAAAGAAATTACATGGCTGCCATTTTGTCCTGGCTGTGACGTCAAATGGTTGTCTGTCTGCCCTCTGGTGGTTGTCAAGGTAACAGCCTAGGGAGCAACTATGGCAACAACCAAAAGCAACCATTTGACATCATCAACCCAGAATGCATTGCGTCTGGACAATATGGCTGCTGCCAATGGCTCCAAACAATGACAATTTTATAAAAAATAGTAAGAGGTTAGATATTTGTTTGTAATTTATTTTAATAAGCATGAACAGTACTAGCATTTAAACCATATTTATCTTTATTGTCCGGGATCCCTTTAAGAGGTGTTATTATTCATGAAAACTAACGCAATCCTAATCCAAACCTTAACCAACTCCAAGCCAAAGACCTAAACTTACCCATTTTTGTAACTTCAGACTTGAATTTTGCCATTAATCCCTTGAAAAACCTTGTGTTTGTCTCAACCACATCACGTGTCCAGACTACGCCGGGGAAAACGAGCGTGTAATTGCACGCCAAAACAGGCAGAGGGCGTCGTCGTGGCACGCAATTTGTCATGGCGTGCTATTTTACGCATTCCATGAGAACACGTTGCCCGGAGCGGTCTTGCTACGGTGGGTGACTCACATTAGCTCCGGAGGTCTGCAGTCCTCACCAGACCCCGAACTCACGGGGATTCGCGCTCAACTTGGGCGATTACACGATCGCTGACACATGTTTATGTAAACAGAGAACATATGCGCTGAGTTTCGGGCTGATTTCACCTCAGTTCAGTTTCTGTTTGATTTTTCACCGCAGAATGGATAAACACAGGAGGTTTATTTGCCTCCTCTGTGTTATATAATCATGTAAATGTCGAGTTTTGACGTATTTTTTATTATTTGTGGAAACGTAATGATTTTATTTTGAAAATCACCGGATTAACTTCAGCAGCGCTCGCTTGGTTTCCTGTTTATCGTGACTTGTTTCACAACTTCACCAAAAAGGGCTCCGGTGCGCTCCGGCGTAGCGCCGGATTGGCCGTACCGGACACACCGGACTAGACTGTAGCCGTGTGAGCCACTCTCGGACTTTCGAGTTAAAGTGTGTATGACAGGTTTGAACGTTTTTCAAATGGGTATTTAGTTTGGTAGATTAATACCTGTTGTAATTATAAATGATAGTTTTACGTTAATCAAGAACAAGTTTGTGGAGTAAAATGTGAAAATCTGTTGAAAATACCAGGAAGTAGAGCAGAGTTCTAAACTGATGACATCACACTGGAGACAAAGATATTTTCAGTTTTCTCACAAGAAACTGATTTTTATGTCTCTGTAAACACACATTTAACAAAACAGTGAGTTCAGGTGTATTTTTATGGCTCAAGTTATAAAAAAAGTTACTTTTGAAGAGTTTGGGCCCAATTTATTAAATGGTCGCTAGGCAACTACCCAGTGTGATGTCATCACTGATGAACAGGAAGTACATTTTTAAAGCTAAAAAATGGCCAAACTGGAATGAAATTTGAAAAATGTTTAGTAAAACCTTAAATATAATGATCTTAACTATGTTTCTGTGAAATGAGTTCAACCTGTCATAGGCACTTTAAGTAAAGGCTCTGATGGCTGCACCGGAGTTGGACTGGTGCAGTGTGAACCCGGGGTTATGCGTCAAAACTAGAAGAGACCACAGACATGAGGACATTTCCAGGATTATTAGTCTGACAGCGGCATCATGTGTCAGAAGAACAGAGACTTGACAGACTTGTGGAGCAGCAGCGAGCGGAGAACAGTGTGTCACGTGATCGAGCGCAGAGTGTTTTCTTTTATAAAAGTCAAACAACAACAACAATGATGAAATGCCAGGTTTAAAAAGGTCACAGGAGAGTGGAGGAGCTGTTATGCTGCCTTCAGACCGGATAACGTATTTGCGTTTTGGGTCCATTCTGCGTATGGCGTCTGGGGACTTCATGTCTCTGACGACGCAGAAGCTCAAACCTGCGGCGAACGCAGGAGTTGTGAAAATCCATCTTCAGACACGTTGGAAGTTGGCGTCAGCCAATCAGAGCCTCTGTCACTCCTGTGTCATGTGACATGCTGCTGTTCTCTTCTCACATCAAGAGGAAAGGACCACTGTTTACTCACAAAACAAACAACATGGACCTGATCTGGACTGACAAAGCCTCACATGGATCTATTCAAAATGTTTAAACCTGCTGTAGGACGTGACACTGGAGGAGGACAGAGACAGCAAAAGAACTGTCTGGAGGAGGAGAAAGTTACAGCAGCCTCTCTCTCTCCTTCTCTCTCTCAGTCATCTGTCTACCAGCAAAACAAACACTGACACAAACAAGCGAGAACGAGAAGAAGCTTAAACGCTGTCCGGTCTGAACGCAGCATGAGACTTTTTAGATCTACTTTACAATGAACAAAATCCAGATTACTGATTGAAAATGCTATACGTCATAATGTCTCCTTTAAAGAAGAGACACATAAGATTTAGCCTTGTGTTTGAGTTAAATATTCAAACATCGTCAGGAACTGAGGCGTATTTTTCTCCGTATTACTAATAAAACTTTCTCCTGACGCTGCAAACGAACCTTCACATATTCACAGTTGTTTTAAGTTCATCAGAAGTTACATAAAAGTGTCTGAATCGTCCTGTTTCCTCGTCAGACGTGAGAATCGTGTCGGTGTCACGCCCGGAGCAGAGACACTATCAGGACACGCCTCGAATATGAAATCTGACAAATGAACAAAAGCATTAACCACATGTTTATGAAGCGCAGGACAATCAACTTCAATAATCAATCAGATCATCAGGGTTCATTAAAAATATAAAACAGCAGCGTGTTGTTTAGTTTTAAAGAGTTTTATCTGCAGCTGGAGCTTTAAGGACAAACACAAGTTTCTGTCGGTTTATATTGTGTTTTATCCCTCAGGCTTCCCTTTAAAAAAATCACACTCAAGACCCTAAGGACAAAAATGTCCACTTACAAAAACCTCCATAAAAATGTAAACCTGAATTTCACATTTAGTGGAAAAAATGGCCTCTAAAACTTCAATATTTTCCAAAAACTTGAAGGCAGAGTTTAATGGGCTGCATTTTTAAATGTGTCCTATAGACCCGTTCAGAGCCTACGTCATTTTGGGGGCGGAGCTGCACTGGTGCCTCTGCAGAGTTTCCCCATAGTTTCTATAGAAAACGAGTAAGTTGTACTAACGATATTAAACGGTTAGAAAACTTAACAATGACTTCAAACGAAGCTCTGATCATTCCTAATGTGTTCCTTGGGTTTGCACCAGTGACACATTTTATAACTCGGAATTTTTTCGGGCTAATTAGCTTGCCGCTAAAATCTATAGAAAAAATGAGGGATCACTATCAAAACAAACACATGTCCTCAGAATCATATAAGTTTATCCTCTGAGTCTTTTATACAATAATCTTCTGTAGAAATCAGCACAAAATAAAGCCACAGGTGCAGTTTACTGTGAGTCTAATTCTCCACTGATAATTGATAAATAATTAACACATTTTGTCACGGTAACTCACCTCCTGTGCTTTCCCGCAAATTATAGTCAAACTCATCAAGGGATTTGTAGCTCAAAGCTTTTCTCTGCTGAACATGAGTTTTTCCAATCAAATATAAGTAAATATCAGGTGGCTGAATGTCGGGACACTTACTAACGTCATGCTAACATTCAGTAGATAACTGTACATGGATCTGGAGTTACTAACGTCATGCTAACATTCAGTAGATAACTGTACATGGATCTGGAGTCGCTGCTGTTCGTTAAATTGAGTTTTTAAAGAGAGTTTTGCGATTTTTTCATGAAAATGCACCTGCGTAGCTTGAAAAGCCTGAGACTGGGCACCACTCAGGGCTCCAGTTAGCGCGCGCAGCCATCTTTGTTTACTAACAGTAAATGGGTCTATAAAGGTACAACTTTGTCGAAAATTTCAAAGATCTGGCATTTTCAGTTTTCTTTTGTAGCACAAGTTCCCATTACGCCTTTCCCATTGATTTAAAAAGTGTTTATATTGCTCTGTGTGACAGCACACACAAGTTATTTTGTCAGACTTTTTCAAAGTCAAGTTGAGGTCACACTGTCTGCTTCAAAGACACTTCTTGTGAACAAAGGTCAAACGTCAGGCGGCTCACATGGATTGATTGACTTTCTGCACATGCTAATAGTAGTTAACTGACTTATTTAGGAGCAGAAACAATAAAAATATTAAATGTAACTAGTTTTCTCATAAATTAAGTCTTATCATTAAAACAAATCATATTTTTGTAGTAATAACAATGAAACATAAAAAGTATGATTTTATA
>CM076414.1:23598875-23709513 GCA_038363315.1 Mugilogobius chulae
TGAACCTGTTTTTTTTTCTCTTTCTGTTTCTTTCTTTCTCTCTTTCTATCAATTTATCTATCTCTCCCTTACCGGCTCGAGCAGACTGCACTGCCTTGACCATCTTGAACACGACTATTGACGCGATGTCTTTTTGGTAAATTAAAACGGCCTTTACCGGTGAATAGAACAAACTCTCGGTTTTCCGGTGCGCCATGTTGTTTATCCTTCCGCCGCGCTGCTTAGATCCATGCGCGCTGCGCACAGAAGGGACGTTGTTTAGCAAAAACCACGTGACTGAAATAAACGATTTTCATTGCACGGTACGATCTGGATTTTGAGGGAAACGCCCTTGGAGGGGGTGGCGACCAGACTGATATTTCTCTGTGTAAAAATACAGAGATACATCATTCTGGACTTTCCAGGCAAGCTCTGACCTGGTTTTAAAAAAGTAACTCACTTGTTTTTAAAATGTAGGAGTAGAAAGTACAGATATTTCTTGAAAAATGCAAGAAGTAAAAAGTCACCAGATTTGGTAAAACTCAAGTAAAGTACAGATACTCTATAGGAGACTATAAGTACTTGAGTAAAAAATACTCTGTGTTCCTGTGTTTTTTGTGGATGTTGGGGGTTGTTTCTTCTCTTCTCTTGTGTCAGAACCAACCGTGCCAGGTCCACTTTGAAGTCCAGTACAACAGGAGTCCCACAAGGCTCGACTCTGGGCCCCTTTGTGTTGTTTAGTATTTACACCAATGATCTTTTGAACGTGTGCAGAGATGTAGTGTAACCGGTGTAGACCCATACGAGGGACCAGGTCGGTGAAGTGTGTTATGGTATGGGATAAACTCACCCCCTCAGGTAACATCTGACCGGAGTGTTCCCTTTAGCTCAACGTGTTTGTTGGTCGCCCGCAGTGTGGGAGACCCGGGTTCGACTCCCGCTCAGGACGGGTACTGACCACGTCGGTCACAGTAGCCTAGACATCCGTGGACACAATCCTTATGCACACCGGACAGCATCTAATTTATCGCGTTGAAGCATATTTTGACGCCCCAAAAAGTGTCCAAAATGCCTCAATGCGCGTCGAGGCGTCAGAAGACAAGGACACTCTTTATGCTCCGACACACTTCTCTGAGTTCCCTCTTGTTTGTGTCAGTGTTTGTTTTGCTGGTAGACCAATGACTGAGAGAGAGAGAGGCTGCTGTAACTTTCTCCTCCTCCAGACAGTTCTTTTGCTGTCTCTGTCCTCCTCCAGTGTCACGTCCTACAGCAGGTTTAAACACTCTGTCCTCCTCCAGTGTCACGTCCTACAGCAGGTTTAAACACTCTGTCCTCCTCCAGTGTCACGTCCTACAGCAGGTTTAAACACTCTGTCCTCCTCCAGTGTCACGTCCCACAGCAGGTTTAAACACCCTGTCCTCCTCCAGTGTCACGTCCTACAGCAGGTTTAAACACTCTGTCCTCCTCCAGTGTCACGTCCTACAGCAGGTTTAAACATTTGGAATAGATCCATGTGAGGCTTTGTCAGTCCAGATCAGGTCCATGTGGTTTGTTTTGTGTCGACAGATTTTCAGAGCGACGAGCGACCAAGTCTTTGAGACTTTAAGAAGTCTTTGAGAAAAGCCCCAAAACAAGCGACTTGAGTAAACAGTGGTCCTTTCCTCTTGATGTGAGAGGAGAACAGCAGCAGGTCACATGTCACAGGAGTGACAGAGGCTCTGATTGGTGGACGCTGCGTTCGACGCTCGAAAGTTCAGCAAAGCCCAACTTGAGCGTCGACGCCTGATGAGGCAGCCAAAGTTGGAGCGTCTACTTCGCAAGACGCATTGTTAGCAAATGTCTGAACAAGCAGATTTCGACACACTGGACGCCTATTCACGCAAATTTGCTGGACGCCTCAAGACGCAGGTTTACATTGACTTAACATGTAAACTGGACACTTTGGACGCTCAGACGCTGTTTGGTCTGAATGTAGTATAAAATTAAACATAAAAACACTGTTGGCATGTTCTTCTCAAAGACCAACAAGAGATCTGCTTCATATTTCTGTTGATGGTGAAAACATAAATATTGTTACAGAAACAGGACGAGGATTGAATCTCATGTCACTGAACTGTACATTTTTTTCTTTCTTTCTCTTATTATTTTTGCATGTAGAGGCAAAAAAATCACGAGTTTCTGTGCTTCTTTAAAGGGAAATGTTTCATTTGTGTGTGCAAAGTAAAAGTAAATAAAAAGGTTTAGTAATAGTGTCTCAGCTGTAAGCATTTATTAAACCACCAGATGGTGCTATAGAGTGCACCATCACAGTGTCTACACTGGGTCGACTTAGTTTGGGAAATATGTAACACACATGTTGACGCGTCATCTACCATCCTTAAGCAAGAGTGATGTCGGGAGTCAAACCTGCAACCTTGCTCACAGCAAGAAGGTCACAGGTTCGATTCTTCTTTCTGTGTGGAGTTTGCATGTTCTTCCCGTGTCTGGGTGGTTTCCTCCGGTTTCCCCAGCAACCAATAACATGGAGGTTAGGGAACACTTGGTGGTGGTCGGAGGTTGAGGCGCCTCTGCTGAGCTGCTCCAGAGCTGCTGCTGTCACTGAGAGAGGAGAGGTTCATCTCACTGTGAAGCACTTTGTGACTCTGTGTCTGTGAAAAGTCTGACTTACAGCCTCAGGACCTGCAGAGTCACAGAGACAGCACAGCTCTCACATTTGTTGAGTAAAGTTACAAAACACTGTTTTCTGTTTCCCTCAAACGTCACAGACTCACTCACATCAGAGCAAACAATCAAGAGCTCATGATAAAGTTTACACACTTGCGTTGTGTCTGTGACAAAGTGACTTTCAGCTGAATAATGTTTTAATAATTCTGTGTTCTGTGATGTAACTGCTGAGTTTATCCAGCGGAGGGCGCTGTCGTCACATCCACCGCAGACTGGACTCAGGTCAAAGGTCAGAGTCTGAGCTGTGATTCTTTTCAGTCTGAGAAAATACAAAGTTCCATAAACATGTGAAGGAAGTTTAATTAAAACCTTTACAGTTTATTTAATGTTTTATTTACCTTTATTTAACCTGGAAGTCCCATTGAGAGTCAGGTCAAGGCAGCAGTGACACCATCAGTAGAATAGTTTACAGAAAGTTTATGGGTAAGATCACAAGAGTAAGAAATGACTCTACACCGGCGGCTAGTATAAAGACAAAAACAAGAAAATGTCTGAAGCCTGATCGACTGGACGGACATATACTAAGAATTTAGACAATGGAACAGGTTTCTCAATCACTCAACTACAACTACACATTTTCTATACAACTTGGTCTAAAAGGACAGAATGTGTAAAGCCTATAAGATCAGATTTTACATAAATTGTCGTTCAAATTGTATTGTTTTTGCATGTTTGTTGGTCTGGCAGGGCGGCTTGGGTCACATACAGAAAAGTTAAGAAAAGTTGGACCTATATATTGCAAATTTTTGATTATTGGTGGTAACTAGGGGAGAGCGGGGTTGGCTGTCACATTTTTACTTGGATTTGAATTTCTCCAAAACAGTAAATCTCACATGAACCATTTTAACACCAGAGAAAAGCTCAAAGTCTGTGTCACTAATGAATCCAGCTGCTGTTCTCTGTCTTATTCTGATCACAAGTTATTGATCATTTAATGGAAATTGTTCAAGTCTGGGTTGGTTGTCACAATGTTATTTCGATGGGAGACGACGACAAAAGTGTCTTTTCTTTGGTTTGATTTTATTTTGATTCAAGAATGTTTTACATTTTCTGAATCAGGAGACGTTCAATTACAAGAAAAAGGCGAAAATGCATTTTTGTCAAGATTCTAATGATATTGTAAAACTATATTTTTATTGTAAATTAGTGATCAATAACTTTTGAACAGAATCAGCTCCATGACAAGAATTAGATTTATTTTTAGTTGAAACTTTACACTGATTTCCTGCTTTGAATGTGAATATTTAAAATACAGTATTTATGAGAAAATCTGTCTTTTGTAAAAGTGAGACAACCAACCCCACAACCGACCCCGCTCTGGCTGTGCTGCTGTTCTAGATACAATCACATGTGACAACCGACCCTGACAAAAGAGACAACCAACCCTGACAAAAGAGACAACCAACCCCACAACCGACCCCGCTCTGGCTGTGCAGCTGTTCTAGATACAATCATATGTGACAACCAACCCTGACAAAAGAGACAACCAACCCTGACAAAAGAGACAACCAACCCTGACAAAAGAGACAACCAACCCTGACAAAAGAGACAACCAACCCTGACAAAAGAGACAACCAACCCTGACAAAAGAGACAACCAACCCCACAACCGACCCCGCTCTGGCTGTGCTGCTGTTCTAGATACAATCACATGTGACAACCGACCCGACTGGACTGTTTACTCACCTCAGATTTATTCTACATTTTTCATAAAACAGTCCTAACTGTCTCTAACTCTCCTCTTTGTAACGTCACAGTTTTAAACTTTCAACACAACTTTTTGTTAAAAATAGAACATTTTCTCTCAACATCTGAAAATTTACTTTTTGCTATAAATTGTTTGATTTCATCTTATCACAATCTTGAACAAATGTTTACAAAAATATTTTAGCGAATGTATTTTGGTTCATTTAATGAACATTTCAATCTGACTTTTTCAAACGCACCAATCACAAGCTGAGATACAGAGACTGTGACAACCAACCCATGTGACAACCAACCCATGTGACAACCAACCCATGTGACAACCAACCCATGTGACAACCAACCCATGTGACAACCAACCCCGCTCTCCACTAGAACTCATTTTAGCCAGATTAGAATAAAATTGCAAGTTTTATTTTACTTCTTTCAAGACATTTTTAACTGTTTACAAGATATTTAAGCTTGAATCTAATTTGCAAATGTATTAAAACTATCAAGTCAAACTTCCTAAAATCCAGATTTCCAGACATTTTAGTAAATCTAGAAGTATATATATATTTTTTGCATTGCATATTTCTTTTATTTGACTGACCCGGCTCTAAAGCGCATGTGTTTGTACTTGTGTTCTTCATATAAATGGACACAATAACAGATAAATATATTTTATGAAAAACAATGAGCAATTTTTAGACCAATACCAGAAAGTGTGAGCCGACCCTTTGCCACTGATCTGGATTTGAATGTGGCCTTCGAAGAAAAATAATTGCCCCGCCCTGATCTAAGGCGTCACAACAGGAGCGTGGAAGGGCATCTGGTTTACTCACAGGTGATCTGAGGTTTGAGCCTGAGTCATGAGAACAAAATGCAGCAGCAGCAGGACAAACGTATCAGCTCCACTTCTGTGTACTCCTGCGTACTTCTGTGTACTGTGTGTGTACTCTGTGTAGTGTGTGTGTGTGTACTTCAGCGCTGTGTACTTTGTGTACTTGTGTGTGAGTGTGTGTACTTTAGCGGGCTCGGCGTCTCAAGAGCAGTTGGAACAAAAACCTTCGTCTGGGTCAGTTTCTGCAGCTGTGAGAAAGTTCAAGTCCTGATAAAGACTAGACCTGGACCAGGACTGGACCAGGACTGGACCAGGACTAGGACTAGACCAGGACTAAACCAGGACTAGGACTAGACCAGGACTAAAGACTAGACCAGGACTAGACCAGGACTAAAACAAGACTAAACTGGGACTGAAACAAGACAAAAGCAGGACTAAAGACTAGACCAGGACTAAACCAGGACTAGGACTAGACCAGGACTGGACCAGGACTAGGACTAGACCAGGACTAAAGCAGGACTAAAGCAGGACTAAAACAGGACTAAAACAGGACTAAAGCAGGACTAAAGCAGGACTAAAACAGGACTAAAGCAGTACTAGAACAGGACTAAAGCAGGACTAAAACGGATAAAACGGGACTAAAACGGGACTAAAGCGGGACTAAAACGGGACTAAAACGGGACTAAAACAGGACTAAAGCAGGACTAAAGCAGGACTAAACCAGGACTAAAACAGGACTAAAGCAGGACTAAACAGACTAAAACAGGACTAAAGCAGGACTAAAGCAGGACTAAAACAGGACTAAACAGGACTAAACCAGGACTAAAACAGGACTAAAACAGGACTGAGTGATTTTAGAGGCGACGACCCAAAGTGAACAAAACCTAAACATTTTCTTAGAATTCCCCAGAGCCTCTCTCTGTACCTCCGTCTGATCGCCCCAAAAACATCTGTCACTCCTGTTTGTACAAGAGAGAGAGAGAGAGAAGAGAGAGAGAGAGAAAAGTGAGAGAGGAGAGAGAGAGAGAGGAGGAAGAGAAAAGGAGGAGAGAGAGAGAGAGAGAGAGAGGGAGAGGAGAGAGAGAGAGAAAAGGAGAGGAGAGAGAGAAGAGAGAGAGAGGAGGAGAGAGGGAGAGAGAGGAGAAGAGAGAGAGAGAGAAAAGTGAGAGAGAAGAAGAGAGAAGAGAGAGAGAGAGAGGGAGAGAGAAAAGGAGAGAGAGAGAGAGAGAGAAGAGAGAGAGAGGAGAGAGAAAGAGAGAGAGAGAGAAAAGAGAGAGAGAGAGAGAGAGAGAGGAGAAGAGAGAGAGAGGGAGAGAGAAAAGGAGAGAGAGAGGAGAGAGAGGAGAAAGGAGAGAGAGAGAGAGAAGAGAGAGAGAGAGGGAGAGAGAGGGAGAAGAGAAAAGGAGAGAGGAGAGAGAAAAGAGAGGAGAGAGAAAAAAAAGGAGAAGAGAGAAAAAAAGGAGAGAGAGAGAGGGAGAGAGAGGGAGAGAAGAGAGAGAGAGAGAAAAGTGAGAGAGAGAGAGAGGGAGAGAGAGAGAGAGAGAGAGGAGAGAGAGAGGGAGAGAAGAGAGAGGAGAGAGAGAGAAAAGGAGAGAGAGAGGAGAAAGGAGAGAAAGAGAGGGAGGGGGGAGGATCCCAGGTTCTGTTGTTGCTGAAGTGTTTCTTATTTATGATCATTACCTTGACCTGAACTCCAACACTTCAGGGACAAATCAATCAACCTGATCAACTCTCGCTCTCTCTCTCTCTCTCTTTCCTCTCCACTTTGTCTTTTCTCCTCTCTTCTTTCTCTCTCTCTATCTTACCCCCCCCCCCCTTACAACACAAAGTTTAAAGGACACATATTATGCTTTTTTTGTGCTGTTTTTTTCCTTCAAATCTGCTCCTAAGCATCTCCACTTTGGAATCTCAGGCCCTAGAACTAATATAAGAGTCTAGTAAACTCACGCAGATGTGTTTTCGACATCAAAAATTGAGTTAGAGCTCTATTTACTCACCCCAAAGAAAATTACAGACGTTGTGCAATCAAACCAATCTTGCCTTATATGTTCAAAACGAGTCTGGACGATTTACAGACTTAAAAACAGAGCAGAATATCTCAAAGATCTATCTACGACAGGGGTGTCAAACTCATTTTGACAAAGGGCCACATTGGCATCGGGGTTGTCCTTGAAGGGCTGGTTGTAACTAAAATGAACCTTACTAATCTTTCTGCATTTAATTATTGTATATTAATTAAAGTGACAATTACTGAATATACATCTGCATTAGTCTGAAAAATATCTACTCTATAAGTTCAGACAAATCATTTCATTAGGTTTAGACACCCAGATTACTCCCGGCACTAATAAAAAAATATAAACCTTATAAGATCTTGAGGGCCGCAAAAAATGAGGTGGTGGGCCGCATCCGGCCCCCGGGCCTTGACTTTGACATATGTGATCTACGACATCACAGATCTATCTATGACATCACAGATCTATCTATGACATCACAGATCTACCTATGACATCACAGATCTATCTATGACAGATCTATCTATGACATCACAGATCTATGACATCACAGATCTATGACATCACAGATCTATGACATCACAGATCTATGACATCACAGATCTATGACATCACAGATCCATCTATGACATCACAGATCTATGACATCACAGAACTATCTACGACATCACAATCTATGACATCACAGATCTATCTATGACATCACAGATCTATCTATACATCACAGATCTATGACATCACAGATCATCTATGACATCACAGATCTACCAATGACATCACAGATCTATGACATCACAGATCTATCTATGACATCACAGATCTATGACATCACAGATCTATCTATGACATCACAGATCTATGACATCACAGATCTATCTATGACATCACAGATCTATGACATCACAGATCTATCTATGACATCACAGATCTATGACATCACAGATCTATCTATGACATCACAGATCTGGGACATTCAGAACAGTGTTTTTGGAAGAACAAAAGATATCTCACAGACAAAACTTCAGCAGCATGTTTGGTGAGGGAGCAACTTTACATAGGATTAAAAACTCAAAAAGTTGATTTAGCATAATATGTGTCCTTTAAAGTGAATCTAACTCAAAGACTTTCACAGTGAGGGTCTGCGCACCTCTGGTTGGGAAACGCTGGTGCAGTGCCTGTGATGTCTTTACTCTTTCAGACTCAGTTGTTTGATGTAAAAGTATAAATGTTTGAAACACACGAGTCTGTCACAAAGAGAGAGGGAGAGAGAAGAGAGGGGAGGAGAAGAGGGGGAGAGAGAAAGAGAGAGGGAGAGAGAAGAGAGGGAAGAGAAGAGAGGGAGAGAGAAGAGAGGGAGAGAGAAGAGAGGGGAGAGAAAGAGAGAGGGAGAGAGAAGAGAGGGAGAGAGAAGAAAGGGAAAGAGAAGAGAGGAGAGAGAAGAGAGGGAGAGAGAAGAGAGGGAGGAGAAGAGAGGGAAAGAGAAGAGAGGGAGAGAGAAGAGAGGGAGAGAGAAGAGAGGAAAGAGAAGAGAGGAGAGAGAGAGAGGGAGAGAAGAGAGGGAAAGAGAAGAGAGGGAGAGAGAAGAGAGGAGAAGAGAAAGAGACGGAGAAAGAAGAGAGGGAGAGAGAAGAGAGGGAGAGAGAAGAGAGGGAAAGAGAAGAGAGGGAGAGAGAAGAGAGGGAGAGAGAGAAAGAGACGGAGAAAGAAGAGAGGGAGAGAGAAAGTGAGAGAGAGAAGAGGAGGAGAAGAAGAGAGGGAAAGAGAAGAGAGGGAGAGAGAGAAAGAGACGGAGAGAGAAGAGAGGGAGAGAGGAGGGAAAGAACATCACAGACTTTATACTGTGTTCATCTCCACACGTCTGAAAACTTTCTCTGCTCACGACGACTCAAACACACAGAGGAGTTATGAGAGAGAGGGAGAGAGAAAGAGAAAGGGAGAGAGAAAGGGAGAAGGAGAGAAAAAGGGAGAGGGAGAGGTGGAGAGAGAGAGGAGATAGAGAGAGAGAAGAGAGAGAGAGAGAGAGAGAGAGAAAGGGAGAGGGAGAGAGGAGAGAGAGAGAAAGGGAGAAGGAGAGAGAGAGAGAGAGGGAGAGAGGAGAGAGAGAAAGGGAGAGAGAGAGAGAGAGAGAGAAAGAGAGAGAGAGAGACGAGCCAGAGACAATTTATGTGACAGCTAGGAAAAATAAACCTCTCTGTGAATGTTTGTAAATGATTGAAGAGGAAGAGGTGAAGAAGGAGAGAGAGAGAGAGAGAGAGAGAGTTTGTAAATGTCAGAGGAGGAGAAGGAGGGTGAAGACAGAAACACACACACAGAGAATCTAGGACTAGGACTATACAGTAGCTTTATTTGCATTTCAAACAAACTTAGATGTACAAAATATAGATAAATTAAAACATATACTATTCCAGCCTTGAGAACATGTGTGTTGTGTGTGTGTGTGTTGTTGTGTGTGTTTGTGTTGGTGTGTGTTTGTGTTGTAAACAGAGGAAAGTACCTGACACATGTGAAGGTCTCAGTTTAACCTTCACTGAACCAGACTCTTTTGGACCTTTATTATTATCATTATATTGTATTTAACTGTTTCACTGCCAGGTCCTTTTACTCAGTTTAAACAATATTCACAGCTTCAGGAAAAAACTGTGTGCAACTGGAATCACCCTCTTCCCCCCTGTCTCTCTCTCTCTCTCTCCATTCTTTCTTCCTCTCTCTTTTCTTTTCCTTTTCCCTCTCTTCTCTCTCTCTCTTTCGTTCTCTCTCTCCTCTCTTCCTCTCTCTCTCTTTCTTCTCTTTCTTTCTTTTTTTCTCTTTCTCTCTCTTTCTCTCTCTTCCCCTCTTCCCTCTCTCCTCTCAACCTCTCTCTCCTTCTCTCTCTCTTCCTCTCTCTCATTCTTCTTTCTCTTCTCTCTCTCTTCCTTCCTCTCTCTTCCTCTCTCTCCTCTTTCCCTCTCTTTCCTCTCTCTCTCTTCCCTTCTTCCCCCTCTCTTCTCTCTCTTCCTCTTCCTTTCCTCTTTCTTCCTCTCTCCTCTTTCCCTCTCTCTTCCCTCTCTCTTCCTCTCTCATTCTTCTCTTTCTCTCTCTCTCTCTCTCTTCTTCTCTTCCTCTCTTTCTTTCTCTCTCTTCCCCTCTTCCCTCTCTCCTCTCATTCTCTCTCTTCTTCCCCCTCTCTCTCTTCTTTCTTTCTTTATCTCGCTCTCTTCCTTTCTTCCCTCTCTCTTCTCTCTCTCTTCCTTTCCTCTCTCTTCCTCTCTCTCATTCTTCTCTTTCTCTCTTTCTCTCTCCCTTAACCTCTTCCCTCGCTCCTCTCATCCTCTCTCTTCTTCTTCCCTCTCTCTTCTCTCTCTTCCTCTCTCTCCTCTTTCCATCTCTTTCTTCTCTTCCTCTCTTTCTTTCTTTCTTTCTCTCTCTCTCCCCCTCTTCCCTCTCTCCTCTCATTCTCTCTTCTTCCCCCTCTCTCTCTTCTTTCTTTCTCTCTCTCTCTCTTCCCTCTCTCTTCTCTCTCTCTCTTCCTTTCCTCTCTCTTCCTCTCTCTTCTCTTTCCCTCTCTTTATCTCTCTTCATCTTTCTCTCTCTCTCTCTTCCCTTCTTCCCTCTTTCTTCTCTCGCTCCCTCTCTTCTTCTCCATCTCTCTCTTCCTCTTTCTCTCTCTTCATCTCTCTCCTCTTTATCTCCCTCTCTCTTATTTAACTCAAAAGTCTGAGCTGAAATCCTCTCTCTCACACTGTTGAGTTAAACCAACACAAAGATTTTAAGTTCATTAAACTCATTACCTTTAGTACTTTTTACAGTGCAGTAACAGTAACTTATTGAAGTATTTTTACAGTGACAAAACCCTCCAAACCAAACTCCACCGAAGCTTTTCTCTTCCTGAGGACAAACTGTTTTTCACAAACGACTGCAGACGTTTATAAATAAATAAAAGGATGAGAAACTGAATCGTTATTTCTGGAACTTTTATCTGTCAAATCTCATCTTTCCCACACGAACTGAACAGATAAGATAATCATGTTTGTGGGAAAATAAAATGATAAACTGTCCGGAAGATGATCTGAAACTCCACAAACTCTGGAGCTGAAAACGTTTTCTTTTGTTTGACCAAATAAACCATGATTTCTCTCCTTCATTTGAGTCGCAGCACTTCTCTGAGCGTTCAAACTGTTTTTTTACACAAAAACACAAAACCTGAAGCCAGCTTGTCCCTGACTCTCACAAATACTGCACTTCAGCTCAAAATGTTATTCACGTACATGTTTTTTATTTCTGCGGTTCAACCTTAAAAATGTATTTTCACAGTTTGGAGGCGACTGCTTGAGCTCAGCCAATCAGAGCGCAGCATTTGGTTTTTAAAGAGAAACTAAACTCAGAATCAACTTTTTTTCACTGTTAAACTGTGTATTTGGGGTCAAAATTGAATAATCTACTGTTTCCAGGCCTTTTTTAGACATTTTTGTGCAAACTCGTCCATTTTGCAGTTATGTGTGTAAAAACAGCGGCTGTACTGCCGATGGACAAACGCTGTCAGTGCATTTTTAGTTCCCTCTGACGTCACAGTGAGTTGACGCGGCAGATGAGCCGCCCAGGTGGTTTGTCTAAACTCCTCCCTCTGACACCGCCGCTGCAGAGAGTTTGAAAGGCATCACTCGCTGCTCTTCGACATCAGCAGTCAGTTAGCTCAGCTTGATGAGTGAGTCGTGCGACGTGCAGCCGTCTGCACAACGATGCGCTGGTTCGAAACTCGTGCCTGTGGCAAGTTTATCATTGTTGTTTTTCATTTTCATTTGTAGAAAATACTTTGCCTGACCAGCCAGTCCCTACACGCTTTGACAGACACTGTCCAAAGACGTAAGGGTCTGGGATCAGAGCGCCGGGGATCAATTTCGAGGACGGGCTTTCCGAGCGCGGAATCAACCAATCACAGAAAACCCGGAAATTCCCCCGATGCAGCGACGCGCTAAACAGGTTGTTATAGTAAATACGTAGCGCAAGGATTTTTTCAATGGAGCATTGATCTATATGAAGGCCCTGAACGCGGTTTGCTGCTACGGTTTGATTGATACGTCCCTAATTGTTTAAAACCGAAGCTATAGCCGAAAACAATGATCTATCAGCTACGTCCGCCGTCTTGGTTATTTTGAAACGGTTAGAAAAAAGTTTTGAAATTGCGGAGGGGAGGGGGAGGAGGGGGCGTTTGTGATTGGATCGTCCTAACTTTGGACGACGAAATCGTTGGCTATCTCTTCAGTTTCACACCCTTCTGCATTCAAACAGAATGTAGGAGGGGCTGACTGGTCAGGCAAGAAAATACTCACATGATACGATCATGTGCTTATGTAGACTAAAGCAAAGGTTAAATACATAATATGTTTTGTAAAGTAAATATAAAAGGAATCTTGCACGTCAAAGAAGCTGTTGTGCTGCAGATACAGCTTCCTCATCTGTGAATCTCACGTCAAGACCTGGACCGCTCCAACACAAAACTCAGCATTCACCAAGCTCACTGTTCATATTTGGTGCTGTCAATCAAAGTCTGTTCACTCCCACTGGGCGTCTCTTCAAAGGCCTCCTGCATCTCCCCACTTTTGTGAGCCTGTTTGAGGTTCAGTTGTGGGCGGAGTTAGTCTCTGAACGCCTGTTTAGCCGAACTTTAAAGACAAATAGAGCCTTTTCATGCCACGTCACAGTGACGTCAGAGCTCTAGCTGGAGGCAAAAAAGACGAAAACTCATAGCCGACGCATTAAAAGTTCGAGGTTTTATCATAATTAAAATGACGTCTCGTTGTGACCTGTGACTAGGATTTGTGTCTAAAGTTAGCCTGATCTTACCCAGACGTGCAAGTGAAGCTTGATGTTCAAACTGATCTGTTTTATTTAGAAATCTAGCCTAAAACTGTACTGTTGTCAATCATTCATTTTTACAAACAAGACCCTTATTTTCTACTTTAGCAAAGCCTTTAACGAGAGCTAACAGATTTTCAAAGCTAAATGCAACTAATTTTGTTGAAATAAGTTAATCGTAAAATAATTACTATCAAACGTTGTGCCTCTGAAGCATTCATAATGTGAGGTGTACACATCAGCATATTTAGCTTTAGCTTCAAGACACGAATTAACTGTTAAAAGACGATATTTTAGCCACAACTGGGTTTAGCAACAAAGCGGACCTGAAACAAATGTAAAAATCACCTCTTAAGTCTCGTGAAAGAACAGATCCTGATTCAAGACGAACCACACAAGCTCAGACAAAATGCTTCGATCCGTCAGAAATAATTCACCAAAGTCTGTGTCAGGTCCCACAGAGTAAGTTACGATATATATCCTGACAGTTCTGCTTTTGTGTTTAAAAATCCCTCCAAAAACGAGCTAGTTTACACTGGTTTAGATGGAGGCAACGTCGTCTTTTGCCTCCGGCTAAGCTCCGCCCACCAGAATTTGACGCAATGTTTACTAACATGCAAGGGGTCTATAAAATAAACTTTTATTTTGACTAGATCAGGTGTGTTTTCACAGTGAGCCGTATTTAGAAACCACCACACTTTTATCAGGGGATTAAACATTCATTTTAGGCTTCAACAAGTTTGTTATTTCGACTGTTTATTTAAGAGAAAAAAATTACTTTTTGAAATTTAGACCAATCTAGCAGGTGTGTGGGCTGCAGCTTAGACGCACACAGTGATCCAAGGTCACAATCTGCTGCTTTGTAATACACTTTTTAGCATAAAAGAAGTTTATTAGTTTATAACTAAAACGTTAAGTGCCTCACCTTTAAGCACTGCTCCTATGCGGCTGCTCACTACAGGAGAGCCAGATCTTTTCCTGATCTTTTCCTTAACAAGTCCAGGAAGTGTGGCCAAAGTAACGATTTTTGTAAGAGATTTTTTGTTGATTCTCTCCTCACTGCGACTGTTTGTCTGGAGCATCATGGTGAGGTTCACCTGCTGCATAAAATAAAGAAGAAACATCAACTCATCTTGTGCTCGTAGTCAAAGTGCAGGATTCTTTTTTACACATCGTGTCATCCCTAACACACCTGCTCCCTCAAAGATGTGAGAAGCACCTTTACTAAGGTTAAGGTTAAGGTTTACTTTATTGTCCCGGAGGGGAAGTTTGTCCTCAGGAGCAGTGACGCCACAGTGCAGCGCTCAGGGACCCATCAGGACGACCGTAGCTAAAGGATATTACACTAACCTACATGTTATTGGTTTGTGGGGAGACCGGAGTGCCCAGAGGAAACTCACCCAGACACGGGGAGAAACATGCAAACTCTACACAGAAAGGCCGTGCAAGAGTCGAACCCGCGACTTTCTTACTGTGAGGCAACAGCGCTATCCGCTCAGCCACCGTGCCGCATAGACTATAGATCACATGTGTCAAACTTAAGGCCCGGGGGTCTCTTCTGGTTTTGGCACATCAAAAAAAAATCGCTAGTGTGCAGTCGCTTTAATCTCTTTTGTACCGGAGCAAATGCTTATTGAAAGACAAACTACACATGTTCAGAGATAAGACATTTTTCTTGGCATCTTAAAGACGTGTTTTGGTTGAGTTTTCCTGGCGGTCTAAAGTTAAACATCCCACCCCAGGTTTAAACAAATCAGGCGTGTCGTCGTGTGAACGCTGCTTCAGTCTGGAACAGTCCTGTCTCACCTGTCTGACGTCCTCATGTTGATTTGTTTGTTTGTTTGTTTCTGCCGTATCTGCGCCGCGCTCACTTCCTGTCCTGCCAGCCCACTTCCTGTCCTGCCAGCCCACTTCCTGTTCGGAGCCGAAGTGCAGCAGCTGATAAAACACAAACTGGAGTTATTTCTGCAGCGTCAGAACCAGAATAAAACGAGAATAAAAGTCTGTGAGACGCAGAGACAGGAAACACGACTATTTCTGTAAAAAAACACAAACTCGGACTCTCGTGTGATCGAAGGGTTAAACTAGAGAGAAAATAAATATATACGTTTGTTTAATATTAATGTGAGAGAGAAAAAGAGAGAGAGGGAGAGAGAAGGAGAAAAAGAGAGAGAGAGGAGAAAGAGAAGAGAAAGAGAGAGTGACAGAAGAGAGAGAGAGGGGGAGAGAGAGAGGAGAGAAGAGAGAGAGAAAGAGAGAGAAAGAGAGAGAAAGAAGAGAGAGGAGAAAGAGAGAGAAAGAGCGAAAGAAGAGAGAGAGAAAGAAGAGAAGAGAAAGAGAGAAAGAGAAAGGAGAGAAAGAGAGAGAGAAAGAGAGAGAGAGAGAGAGAGGAGAGGAGAAAGAGAGAGAGGAGAGAGAGAGAGAAGAGAGAAAGAGGAGAGGAGAAAGAGAAGAGAAAGAGAGAGGAAGAAGAGAGAGAGAGAGAAGAGAGAGAGAAGAGAGAGAGAGAGAAAGAGAGAGAGAGAAAGAGAAGAAGAAGAGAAGAGAGAGAGAAAGAGAGAGAAGAGGAGAGAGAAGAGAGAAGAAGAGAGAAGAGAAAGAGAGAGAGAAAGAGAGAGAGGAGAAAAGAGAGAAGAGAGAGAGAGAGAGAAGAGAGAAGAGAGAGAGGAGAGAGTAAAGAGAGGAGAGAGAGAGAAGAGAAAAAGAGAGAGGAGAGGAGAAAGAGAAGAGAAAGAGAGAGGAGAGAAGAGAGAGAGAGAAGAAAAGAGAGAGAGAGAAGAGAGAAGAGAGAGAAAGAGAGAAGAGAGAGAGAGAAAAGAGAGAGAAAGAGAGAAGAGAGAGAGAGAAAGAGAAGAGGAGAGAAGGAGAGAGAGAGGAAAAAGAGAGAGGAGAGAGAGAAAAGAGAAGAGAGGAAAGAGAGAAGAGAGAAGAGAGAGAAAAGAGAGAAGAGAGCGAGAAGAGAGAAGAGAGAGGAAAGAGAGAGGAGAGAAGAGAGAGAGAGAGAGAGGAAGTAGAGAAGAGAGAAAGAGAGAAGAGAAGAGAGAGAAAGAAGAGAGAAAGAGAGGAGAAGAGAGAAAGAGAAGGAGAAAAGAAGAGGAAGAGAAAGTAAGACAGAAGAAAAGAAAAGAGAGAAGAGAAAGAGAGAGAGAGAAAGAGGAGAGCGAGAAAGAGAGAAAGAGAGAGAGAGAGAGGAAAGAGAGAGAAGAGATAGAGGAGAAAGAGAGAGAGAAAGAGCGACAGAGAGAGAGAAAGAGAGGAGAAGAGAAAGAGAGAGAGAGGAGAGAGAGTGAGAAAGAGAGAAAGAGAGGAGAAAGAGAGAGAAGAGAAAGAGAGAGAGAAAAGAGAGAGCAAAAGAGTAAGAAGAGAGAGGGAGAAAAAGAGAGACAGAGAGAGAAATTGAAAAGGGAGAACGAAAGAGAGAAAGAAGAGAAAAAGCAAGAAAAGAAAAAGAGAGAGAGAGATGGAAGAGAGAGAAGGGAAGCTGAATAAACTTTAGGAGTAAAGAAAGAAGAAGAGGAAGATGAGCAGGTCTGAGCTGTAACGACAGAAAACCTCTGAAAACCACAATACTGCGCTGTGATTGGTCCAGCTCGTCGTGGTCACGTTTAACCGTAACAACAGGAGTCTCAGACCTGCTTCAAACTGTTTCTTATCCAATCCTCCCGTTTAAAACATTATATCATCAAATTATAAAAGTGTTTGTGCGTGTTTAAGTGTTTTCAGTCGAGCTCTGGAGAAACACGGCTGGAGAGTTTGTAAAATGTAAAAATATCACGGGAATCCATCTGGTTTTCCTTGATTCAGTGTGAACCGCTGGAGCTTCTGCACAAACGTAACACAAACTAAACATTTGTCTCTGTTCTTTCTCATGTTTATAATGTTTATAATGTTCAAAGTGCAGGTTTGAGTGTTCGACGGCTCATTTAGATTCTTCTTCTTCTTCTTCAGGGTGGTCCGGAGTTTTGGCTCGGCTCTCACAGCTCCAGCACAAAGCTTTGAGTCAAACACAAGAACAAAACCATTTATATTTGACTTTATAATAATATCAAATATGTACAGACAAAGCTTCTTGACATGTTTGGATCAAAAGAGGTGACAGACTTCTTTAGATTTATAGTTCTTCTTCACATCATTCAGGGTCAGGTTCACTTTCTGAGACCCGAGACGAGTCCTAAAGTGCCTGGCTGAGTTGTTTTCCTGTCTGACAGTTTCTCCTTCAGCGCGTTCAGTGAATAACTGCGCACTCACACCAGAAGCGACTTGAGAGAGCAGTTCTGGTTCATTTCCTCTGAAGGATGGCACAAAGCAGACAAGAGGAAGTGACGAGATGAGCACAGCGACCCAGGCAACTTTAGATGATACCAGCAGCTCCAACAACAAACACACGCGTGCGCGCCCAAGACCGAAGATTGACATGTAGCTGTAAGTTACTTAACAAGCTGTTTCACTGAAGCTTTCAGAAGAGCCCATACAACTAAACAAAAGTCTTACCCATTCAGACTGTCGGCCTGCGCTGTTCCGTTAGTCTCTACGTGTGTACTTCCCTTCCGAACAAGAATGCGCTGCGCACAGTGAGATTTGTGTTTTCTCTACCTCAAACTATAAATCTTCTGCTGAACAACACATACGTAGCATTCTTCCTTAAATGCAGCTCCTCTGATGTGTGCAATGGTAGTGTTTTTTTCCTAAAGAAAATGTGACATCCTCTCCACAAGGTGGCGCTCTAGGTCACTGCCTAGGTCGCCTATGCCCAGGCTGGCCCTGGAGTTAACTTTATGTGAATTCAAAGCGACTTCTCCGAAGCCTTTACACAACCTCAATCGAGGCATTGATTCAGTCATTCAGAGCTCTTACAATGACCCCTG
Source organism: Mugilogobius chulae (assembly GCA_038363315.1). Taxonomy (NCBI): domain Eukaryota; kingdom Metazoa; phylum Chordata; class Actinopteri; order Gobiiformes; family Gobiidae; genus Mugilogobius; species Mugilogobius chulae. The sequence continues at coordinate 23,616,817 of CM076414.1, forward strand.
TCCTTCTGAAAACTGTAGAGATCTGGAGACGCAACACGGTCTCACAAGAAGGCGTACATTTAGCACGACACAAAAATAGCGTATTTTTAGCACGATATCAGTCCTGTTTTGCTACTTATGTTACGCCGTACATATAGCACGATATGAAAAAGAGTAAAAATGACACATGCCACGAGTTTTGGTTGAAGCCACGTGGAGACGTTTTCTTCAGGTGAAACGGTTAAGTTCAGGCAAAAAGTTACTAAAATGGTTAACATTAGGGTTGGGGCTTGGGGCAGGTTAAGATTAGATGTGTGATTTTGTTCATTTTCATGAATAAGAACACATCTTAACAACCACCATTGAAATGAACGGGGACTGTGACGCGTACTATAAATACGCAAAAGAGCCTTAAACTCGTGCTAATCATACGCAATTTACATGTTGCGTTATGTCGTGGTATATGTACGCTTTCTTGTGAGATCGGGCTGGGAGACAACACGAGAGCGACCAGGGCTCCAGTGCGCGGGTTTATCACTGCTGGTGTGAGTGCGCTGTACAGGCCCAGACACACTGCTAGCGACAGAAATGACACGTAAAGTAGCTAAACCACAACCATGTGTCTACGCGTGAGTGCACAACACCAGATTTTCACGTACACAACGCTCACACAACGCGCAACAAGCGCAGACGGTATGGCTGGTTTCATTGATTTTGCATGTTTTGTAAACAATACGTTTGCAACGCATGGCTATTTTATAGCAGCGTGCAGTGTGTCTCTGGGCTAAGTCTCTGCTCCTGTGTGCGTTTAACGTCACAACACTCCTTCACTCATCCTGATCTACCTGGGCTGGCTCCTCCCTGACACGCTGAACAAGCTGGACACTGCAAGTCTCTCCGACCAGTGTTACTACAATCGCAGAGACTCACACGACTGCCTCTGCGTGTGCTCATGGTCCCCTCTATTTTGTAAGTTATTTTATTAAAAACAAAAAAAGAGTTTTTAACGATTCTTTGAAATGAACGAGTCATGATGATTCGAGTTGAAAAGTGTTTCTCACCTCTGCTTGTGCCTCGTCTCTTCTCTCTTTTTTTTCATACATTTTCCCAGCAGCCTCCAGTTCTCAGGTGTGTTACATTCAAGTGATTTGTGCACAGGTGTGACAGATCAAAACAGGAAGACAGCCTTTCAAAATAAAATCACACACACATTAAAACATTCTCTTCAAAGTAAACTTTAAAAAGAGTGATTTTATATTAACATGAGCATCACAAAATGGGTTTAATTAGAACAAACAATGGGCCTTTTAAATGACAGAAAAAACTACACGGACGTTAAGAGAGACAATACAATGCTTGGGCTAATCTCACATTAAGTATGACACTAAAACTTCTCAAAAATGTAGTTCGTTAAAGTATATTTCACTGTGCACAAGACTTGAACTCAGAGAGAGAGAGAAAGAAAGAGAGATCCTGCTGTCTGTCTGACACTAAACAGAACCAGCACATTAGGACATTACTCCATCCTCCTCCACACTCATCTCTCTTCCCTCTCTCTTTCGCCTTCTTCTTGACTCTCCGCTCTCTCTCCTCTCTCTCTCTCTCTCTCTCTTTCTTCTCTCTTCTTCTGTCTGGTTTTGAGGCTCCAGTGTTTGCTTGGCCTCTTCACCAGGCTGATAAAGACAGACAGGATGAAATATGAACACCAGAGAGAGAGAGAGAGAGGGGGGAAAGAGAGAGAGAGAGAGAGAGAGAGAGAGAGAAGAGAGAGAGAGAGAGAGAGAGAGAGGAGAGTTTAGTTTCTTTAGACATACAGTAAGAAGAGTAAAGTGATGCAGAGACGATGTGGCCTGTGCAGATATTTGTACTGCGTCTAAAGTTTGAGGTAGTACAGTTTTCATTTATATTCCCCTTTCACACATTGAACCCGTTAAAGTACCGTGTCTTGTTTGCCGGTATGCTTCACCATTTGCCCCATTCATATATGCAAATCATCCCACAACAATACCGTGTCGTCACCATTCACATCTGACTCTGCAACATGGAATGCTTTGGGCACAAACTCGCCTATAAAGCACATTTTTCACTTTTAAACTTGTTTGAAAGGCTTTTTTAACATTTAATATTATTATTATCATTTTGTTTAGGTTATTTTGCAAGATGCTTGGCTAAATAATGGCTTATTATTTGCGGGGAGAAATGCAGGGATCGTATTTGGTGTGCGAATGCAGCGTGCAGAGGCCCGTAGGAGGGCACCGCATAATGTTGCTGGATGGGCAGTCCTGAGACAGTGGAGGAGCCGACAGCTCTCACTTTACCTGCCGGGGAGTGCGAGTGACCGTTGGAGTTCGTCCACACACTTGGGCACAGCGAGGATGGACTGTGGACACTGCCCAGGAGCGCGGACATCGAGCAGAACCCATTGGACCTGGATAAACACGCGCTGAACTGTGCCACACCACGCGCACGGAAGAAGGATACGACTCCGTATTGTCTGCACCGGGACTCGTGCGCTCGCGGGGAGGATACGGCTCCGTGCTGTCCTTACCGGGACTCGCGCGCACGAAGGGAGGATAGCCTATAGCCCGTCTGTACCGGGACTGCAGTGCACAAGACGAAGGAAGCCCTGCAAGAAGCCGCACACTGCCGTGGTTTGGCGAACCAGGACCGGAGTCTGGTTTTGGGACAAGCATGCCTTTTACGCAGGATGTCGAGACTGCATTTTAGAAAAGAGGCTTTCTGGACTTCACTCTGACCACGCATAAATTCGGTGAGTTTGCAAACGTATTTTATAGCCTTTTAGAGCCAACAGAAGTTTCATCTGATCCACTTGGACCTGTGTCATCTGTCTCTCACTTCAGTCTCCACCTCCAACTGCACCTGCTCCTCCAGCCAAGGCCCTGACCGAGCCAAACACTATGGAGATGTTCCTAAGGCTGTTCAAGCTCCAAACCTGGTGCGACAGATCCTTCTCCATCACTACCCCACCCTCTGGACAGAGACTTCACCGACCTCACCACTTTTAGGAAAAATGTCAAGACCCATCTGTTTATATTTGTTTTTAATGTTTGATTAATGTTGTAATTACTAACTGTTTTTATGTATTGTACCTTTGTTTAACTTCATTTGTCTGTAAAGCGTCTTTGAGTGTCTAGAAAAGCGCTATATAAATAAAATGTATTATTATTATTATTATTATTATTTAGTAAAATCAAAAAAGTGTTTTCTTTGTGACAAGGTCAGCTGATTCAAGAGTAGGGCAGGATATATCGTATCACTTTCAATCCCTCAGATTTAAGGCTGGTCTGAAGCGCATTACTAGCAAATAGCCTATGTGTTTCTGGCTGTGAGTTGTTCTGTTGCCATGGGGATTGCACCGGCAGTCACATTCAGCTTTCACACATGTCAACACGGGACTAGTCCCGCGACTGTTCCCGGTAATATTACTAGGTATCGACACGGATCAAATGCCAGGACAAAATATACCGTGTCTCCGTTCTGAAGCCTTTCACACTTGACCACATACTAGGAACTTTACCGTGTAAGGGTCTATGTGTGAAAGGGGCTTTAAACTCATTATTCACACTATGAGAGGAATCATACAGACTCCTAACTACCCATCCATCCATCCATCCATCCATCCATCCATATTCTTCCTGCTTCATCCAGAGTCGGGTCGTGGAGGCAGCAGTCTGAGCAGGAGGCCCAGACTTCCCTGTCCACACACACTTCCTCCTGAGGCGTTCCGAACTCCTCCCAAAGACTCCAAGAAGGCCGAGTACTCTGCCCTGTTGTTAGGCCCGTAGGCCGACACAACAGTGAGAGACCTGTCCTCAACAAGACGGCGCAGGTATGTGACCCTCCCCAACCAATACAGCCCACACCAGCCCACCACCTCTCACCCTGACGCCAGAGAAGTGGAGCGTCCAGCCCCTCCAGGAGTTGTGTTCCAGAGCCTGAGCTGTGCTGGAGGTGAGGCCGACTATATGTAGTCTCTATCGCTCAACCTCCTGCACCAGCTCAGGCTCCTTCCCCCCAGAGAGGTCCACGTCCCAACAGCCAGAGGCTGTGTGTGTGGACCAGGTCATCGAGGTTCCTGCCCCCGACTGAAATTAGTCCTCTGTGCACCCGACCCCCATGAACCCCTCTGTGGTGAACCCCACAGGGCCGACCCACGTCGCTCCTTCGGGGTGGGCACGACCGGGCACCGTGGGCAATGACCCGGCCACCAGGCGCTCACAAGTGAGCCCCAACCCCAGGCCTGGCTCCAGGGTGGGGCCCTGGCTGCTCCATACGTCACAAACCTCGATATAAAACTTGTGGTTGTGGTGAACTTGGTCTGACCCATCGCCAGGACCTGTGCGCCATGGGAACTAAAGCCCCAGATAACAGAGCTCCTAGGATCATTCAGGTTCACAAACTCCCCCACCAGGATAAGGTGGCAGCTCATGGAAAGGGCTCCTAACTACTGCACCGTAAAAATAATATGACAGTTTAGCTTATAAATACAAGAACAACTTCTGCCTGAAAGTTTTATGTCGGTTAAACTCATGTCTGTTATTCTCTCTTTCTCCTTCTCTGCCTCAACCACTTGCTCTCCTCTCTCGTTTCTTCTAGACTCTTTCTCTTTTTCTCTCTGTCTTTTCACCTCTTCTCTCTCTCTATCCTCTCTGACTCTCTGCCCCCTCTCTCCTCTCTCTTCTCTCTTTCTTTTCTCATCAACACAAACTTTTAAGCGACACGGTGGCGCAGCGGTTAGCGCTTCAGCAAGAAGGCTCTAGGCTCAATTCACAATCGTTCTTCTCACGGTGAGAAGAACGGATGACGCACGTCCGGTTTGGACTTCAGGAGCGCCAGTGTATTCATGACCACACAACACAAGTATTGAAAATGAATGAAGCCTGTTTGTCTCCTGTGTGTCGAGTCCAATAAGGGCTGGATGTGACTGAGAATAAGGCCTTTTTTCTCTTCACACAGTCACACTCAGCAAAGGCATTTTTCTTACAGTAAATACATATTTCAGTGAGTTTATTCTCCTTCTCATAATATTTAAGCGTCGCATTAAACCTGCAGACAGGGTGGTCCTCTCTCTTCTTCTGTTTGATGGTTCTCTCTCTCCTTCTTCTCTTCTTCTGTTCTCTCTGTGGCAGCGGCGGCAGGTTCCTCCTCCTCCAGACAATCTCCACGTCTTTGTTCAGGAGCCAGTCTCTGAAGTCCGTCTCTGAGCCGGTGGAAGTGGTAAACATGTGTCTGCAGAGAGAGAAAGCAGCTTTAGGATCAGATCAAACAGAAGGGAGGACCAGCGTTTATGAAATATGAGTCACAGTTACAGATAAAAGCACATTTCCCTGATAAGACAAAGCCAGGCCTGGACAAGACTTTTACATCTGAAGTCTGATGGAATTTAAACTTCATCAGCTGCTTAAATGCTTCTGAATTTATCTCATTTTGAGTATTTATTACAACTAGGTGTAGAAGTAAAGAGAAATATAGTTCTTTAAAAGCAGAGGGAGGCGTCTGGGGAGAGGGAAAGACACTGAACAGACTCTGATAAGAAAGAGAAGATTATTAACCAATGAGCAGCAGTGTCAGTCCTAATTATCTGTATGAACTAAACTGTGTCTGTTCATTAAGATTAAACTTATCCTTACACAAGAAACCAAACATGAAAATTCTACAAGCACACCAAAATGCAAGAATGGAGACTTCTGTTTAGACCAGACCCATAATGAGATGCACATCGGCTCACTTTCCCACTGAACTCTGAAAAGTCTGGTCCAGATGCATGTACCTGATGAATCTTAACACTCAATCAAAGACTCTGGAAACTGTTTCGAAAACTCTCATGTGCTCTGGGTCCGGCGTCTATCTGCGTCTCTCTCGTGTGCTCCGGGTCCGGTCTATCTGCGTCTCTCTCGTGAGCTCCGGGTCCGGTCTATTGCGTCTCTTCGTGTGCTCCGGGTCCGGTCTATCTGCGTCTCTCTCGTGAGGGTCCGGTCTATCTGCGTCTCTCTCGTGTGCTCCGGCGTACCGTCTCCTTGGGTCCTCTATCTGCGTCTCTCTCGTGTGCTCCGGGGTCCGGTCTATCTGCGTCTCTCTCGTGCCCGGGTCCGGTCTATTGCTCCGCCGGGTCCGGTCTATCTGGTCTCTCTCGTGTGCTCCGGTCTATCTGCGTCTCTCTCGTGTGCTCCGGGTCCGGTCTATCTGCGTCTCTCTCGTGTGCTCCGGGTCCGGTCTATCTGCGTCTCTCTCGTGTGCTCCGGGTCCGGTCTATCTGCGTCTCTCTCGTGTGCTCCGGGTCCGGTCTATCTGCGTCTCTCTCGTGTGCTCCGGGTCCGGTCTATCTGCGTCTCTCTCGTGTGCTCCGGGTCCGGTCTATCTGCGTCTCTCTCGTGTGCTCCGGGTCCGGTCTATCTGCGTCTCTCTCGTGTGCTCCGGGTCCGGTCTATCTGCGTCTCTCTCGTGTGCTCCGGGTCCGGTCTATCTGCGTCTCTCTCGTGTGCTCCGGGTCCGGTCTATCTGCGTCTCTCTCGTGTGCTCCGGGTCCGGTCTATCTGCGTCTCTCTCATGTGCTCCGGGTCCGGTCCTCTCCGTGTTTAGCTATCTACGTTTCCCTCGCGTGCTTCATCAATAGCCTTTGCAGCAGTACCTGCGTCTGCCCGCGTCGCCATGTTTGTTGTTTTGCTGTGAGCGTGACGCCTGGCACTCGTTGATTTCACATCTGTAAATCCCGCCTCCTCCTGTAGAGAAGCCTTCTGATTGGTTCGAGAATTTGATACTCGGCTCAAACCATAGGGCGGGAGTCTTTCAAGATGGTTTCTCGTGGATTTGTAAACCCACAAATACCGTGAGAATTCATCTTGCTGCGCAAGGTTAGGAGCAGAGGGCAGTTTGGGGGATGAAGAGGGCTGGGGCCCCACTGGAAAGCAATTTGGCAAAAAATTTAAAATAATAGACTTGCTGGTCAAAAACATTCTAGATTAAAGGTAAATGTATCTAAAAAAAAAAAAAAAAGAACTCTCAGACCCCGTGTCTTCAGAAATAGATACATGTCCAGAGTTCTAACATCATCATCATCATCATCATCATCATATCTAAATGTAATGTGTGTCTGTCTGGAGGGGGGCACCTTTTTGAAATCTTGCATAGGGCCCCCAAATGGCTAACAGCGGGCCTGGTCTGGTCTGAAGCTGGAGCAGTTTAGGTGTCTTGGTTCTGAGTCTGATGGAAAGTCGTGTCCTGCGGAGAAACACAAGGCATTATTTCAAAACTGTGATGTAATATAACATGTAAATATTTTAAAGTCTCAGCTGCAGTCAAGTTTCATTGACAAAAGTAGTTTTTGTGTGTCTTTGTGCAGTTTGAGTGTAGTAGTGTTAAGCCCTGTCTCCATAGGCTCGGGTCGGGGCGGTACGGTCCTATGCTGTTTCCACTGCGCAAAGCGACCCGTTCCGCCCCGTTTGCTGGGTCCATAGCGAGCCGCTCTCAGCCCTGCCTTTACCCAGGACCCTGGAGCAGACCTCGGAGCGGTCCCCCTTTAGGCTCGATGATTGGACGAGAGAAGACACAGGCTCAGGCGAAAACCAGATGGAAAAGAGCAGAAACATGAAATAATGTTCCTCACCTAACGCCGACTTGATCCTCTGCCAAACCGCCGCATTTCTACAGCTGAAAACTTTATTTGTTGCTCCGATAGACTTAGCAAAGCAAAGCTAGCGCATTAGCATCAGCTGTTTCCTGTTTGCCGAAGCAAAACACTGTAAAAAATTGTACATCCTGTGCGTAATGTGTCCGACATAATCCAGCCTCAAAGCATTGAACAAAACGCGTTTGAAAATCATTATAGAGTCGCAGAGACTTTGCAAAAAAGGTAAATAAATTATAAAAAAGTGACGGTAAACCGGAAGTAGTTTTTTGTTTACACCAGCGTGACTTTCATTTAACAGCGCCACAGACTACAAATTATTACACGTCTTTTTGTGAATCGCTCAGAAGAAGAAAAAGTATAATTCAGGTATATTTTCTTTTTTATTTATTTGAGAAGGCATGTGTAACGTGTGAGTGACGTATCAGACCCTCTGGAGCCTGGACCTGCAGTGGAAACACTCACCATCATGAACATAAGCGGCCCAAACCGCTCCAAAGTGAACCGGTCTGACCCAGGCAATGGAAACGTGGCTATAGTGTGTGTGTGTGTTCTGGCTTGGTCCGAGCTGATAAATCTGATGTTGAGTGAGTGTAGTTTGAGTGTAGATTGAGTGTGTTTTGAGTGTGTGTAAGTGTGTAAGTGTAGTGTAAGTGTGTGTTCTGTCTTGGGCTGATAAATCTGATGTTGAGTGAGCTGAAGCTGAACTCAGAGCAGCCAGTCAGTCTTTAGACCACATTCCTCCACGAGAAACTGAACTAATGAAGACGACCGACACACTGAGGTTAAACAGAGAGAGAGAGGAAAGAGAGAAAGAGAGAGAGAGAGGAAGCAAAGGAGAGAGAGGAGAGAAGGAGACAGCATCTAGAGAAGCACATACGTTATACAGACGGTGAAGAGAAGGGGAGAAGAAGACAGGAGAAGAAAGAAGAGAGCAAAGAGAGGAGAAGGAAAGCAGAGGAGGAGAAAAGAGAGGGAGAGAAAAGAGGAGGAGATTGAAGGGAGTGAGTAAAGTGAGAGAAGAGAAGGAGTGAGGAGAGAGAGGGGTATTTTCTCTTCATCCCTTCCTCTCTCTTTGTCATCTATCTTCCCCTTTCTCCTCTCTTTCACCCTCCTTCCTCTCTCTCTATCTCTCCCCTCTTCACTCATTCCCCTCCCCTCTCTCTGTTTCCTGTTCTCTCTCTTTCTATAAGAAAACTCTTAAATTCTCTCTTTCTCCTCTCTTCTTTCACTCTCTTTCTCTCCCCATCATCCTTCTTTCTCTATTTTTCCTCATACTCCCACCTTTTTCCTCCTTCTCTCTCTTATCCTCCCCTCCTCTCTCCCTCCTTCCTTCACTCTCTCTTTCTGTTTCCTGTTCTTTTTTCCTGTTTTTCCCACCCTCCCCCTTCTCCTTTTTCTCTCTCTTTCTCTCTGTTATTATCCCTTCTTCTCCCCTTTCTCTTTCTCTCTTCTCCCTGCTCCATCGCTCTTCTCCTTCTCCCCTCTCTCTCTTTCCTCTTTCTCTCTTCTCTCTCCTCTCCCAATCTCTATTTCTCTATCTATCTCCCTCTTCCTCTCACTCCCTCCTCTCTCTCTTTCCCTCTCACTCCCTCCTTCCGTCTCTCTCTCTTTCTCTCTGTTATTATCCCTTCTTCTCCCCTTTCTCTTCTCTCTTCTCCCTGCTCCATCGCTCTTCTCCTTCTCCCCTCTCCCTCTTTCCTCTTTCTCCCCTCTCTCTTTCAATTTATCTCTCTCGCCCCCTCTCTCCCTCTCCTCTCTCTCTTTCCCTCTCACTCCCTCCTTCCGTCTCTCTCTCTTTCTTTCTGTTTCCTGTTCTTTTTACATTTTCATGAGAAAAATCTTAACTTCTCTCCTCTTTTATTTCACTCTCTCTTTAGTTTTTCTCATTCTCCCTCCTTTCTCCTCTTTCTCTCTCTTATCCACCCTTCTTCTCCTCCTCTTTCTTATCTCTCTCTTTTCTCCCTCTCTCTCTCTTTCTCCTTCCTCTCTCACCCTCTTCTTTCGGTTTCTTGTTCTTTACATTCACTTCTCTCTCTTGTTTCACTCTCTCTTTCTCTCCCCCTATCACCCTTCTCTCTCTCGCTCTCCCTACTTTCCCCACCTTCCCTCCTTTCTCCTCTTTCTCTCTCTTATCCTGCCCCTTCTCTTTCTCTTCCCTTTCCCTTCTTCTCCTCTACCCCCTATTCTTTCTTTTCTCTCAATCTCTCTCTCTCTAACCTATCTCTCTCTTCCTCTATCTTTCTTTCCTTTCTCTCTTATTTGTCTTTCCATCTCACCTTTCCTCGCTAACTCTTCCTTTCCTCCTCATCTCTCTTTCTTTTGCCCATCTCTCTTCCTCCCTCCCCTCTTCTTTTCCTCTATTTCGTCTCTCTCTTTATTTCTTTCCACCCTCCCTCCTTCTTCCTCATTCTCTCTCCCTCTTCCTCTCTCTTCCAAATCTCTCTCTTCTCTCCCTCCCTCTCTCCTCTCTCTTTCTCTCTCCTCTCCCTCCCTCTCTCCTCTCTCTTTTCTCTCTCCTCTCTCTCCCTCTCTCCTCTCTCTTCCTTCCCTCTCCCCCTCTCCTCTCTCTCTCCTCTCTCCCTCTTTTCTCTCTCTCTCTCTCCTCTCTCTCTCTCTCCCCCTCTCTCTCTCCTCTCTCTCCCTCCCTCCCTCTCTCTCTCTCTCCCTCTCTCTCTCTCTCCTCTCTCCTACCTCTCCTCTCTCTCTCTCTCTCCCTGTTCTCTCTCTCCTCTCCCTCTCTCCCCCTCCCTCTCTCTTCCCCCTCTCTCTCCTCCCCCCTCTCTCTCTCTCCCTCTCTCTTTTTCTCCCTCTCTCTTCCTTCCCTATCTCTCTCCCCCTCTCCTCTCTCCTACCTCTCCCTCCCTCTCTCTCTCTCTCTCCTCTCTCTCTCTCCACCCCCCCCCTCTCTCTCTCCTCTCTCTCCCCCCCTCTCTCTCTCTCTCTCTCTCTCTCCTCTCTCTCTCTCCTCTCTTTCTCTCCTCTCTCTCCCCCCTCTCTCTCTCTCTCTCTCCCTTCCTCTCTCTCTCTCTCTCTCTCTCTCTCTCTCTCTCTCCTCTCTCTCTCTCTGTTTCCTGTTCTTTTCCACTTTCAGGAGGAAGCTCTTCACTTCTCTTCTCGTCGCTGGAGGAAGTCGTTCGTTTGTTCTCTTTTCTCCGGTGCATCCATCACTTCTTCTTTCTCTCGTTTGTATTTCGGTCGTTCTCCGGGTTTTTCAGACTAAAAATACAAACGTGAATCAGTCAGACGTGTCAGAGTCTTTCCCACGACGACACAAACGTCCAGGACACAGGGCTTTATTTTAGTCTGAAACAGAAAGTCCGGATCGTTCTGAGGAAGTGTCTGAGCAGAACCACTAATCTAAGTCACACAAAGGCTCTGCTTTGACTTTCAGGGATTCAGTGAGACTAATGATTTGATATGACTTAAGTGTGACTTGAAAATCTCAAATAGTGAAAAAGATATTTTTAATAGTAATGCACCGAGCAGCTTTTTCAGTTCCGATACCGATCTCGATACTTTGGCTTTAAGTTTCTGCTGATACCCGATATCAACCGATACCAGCTAGTGTAAGAACAGAAAAAAGCTTTTGTTTCTTATAAAAACATAAGAAACGTGGGCATATAGCTTTATATAACTGTTACGTATAGTGTAAATTACAGCTGAACAACTTAAATCTGAATAAAATGTCAAATGTTATGGGATGTTCTGGATCAACAACGGTAAATAAATCTGTCTCATTATGTCCAATTAAAGGCTGAACCGATATCATGGAGCTGATACCCGATCCAGCAAAATTTCCTGGATAATCTCCGATATCAGATCCCAGTATCGGATTGGTGCATCCCTATTTTTCACTTAATATAATTTATTATAGAGTGAATTCAATTTACTTTATTTATGAATCAAAAACACTAGTCACAATAGTTGTCTTTTTTCATTCTTAACTTTGCCAAGGAAAAACGTAGATTTTTACTTCTGCATTGGTAAACATAAGACAAGGTGCAAAAATTTCTTTAATCTAAAAAGCCACAGTGCCAAATAATGATCATTCAAATCATGTCTTAAAAATGTGTGACTTGCTGTGACTTAATGTCTTGACTCGACCCTGACGACACAGGTACATCTGCTTAAATGCAGAAAATTTATTATTTTGTCTATTACAAATCATAGGTTAAGACATACACATTTTTCCTTGTGGTGATGTAAGATTAAAATACATTTTATAAGACCCTGGACCTTGAGAAATCGACTGTTACTTGAGCTTCACAAGGGTATTTTAGCTGTATTTTATCACTTTATGGCATAAAACATTTTTATTCCCATTAAAAATGACTCAAAGTCTGGTTTTATTGTTTTGTTTCTAATGAAAAGTTGTATTTGACTTTTCACCTCCAGAAAGTTACACAGTGCAGCTTCAAATGTTGTATTTACATTGAAACAGTCTGTTGTAACAGTTCAACTTTCAAACAAAAAATGCAAAGAAAAAACTCTAATCAGTTTGACGATGCATAATTGACTTCCCTCGGCAAATAAAATCTCCTCACCCCTCTCTCCCTGCAGGTGAGGCTCCTCCCCTGAGGCTCCTCCCCCTGCTGCAGGTGAGGCTCCTCCCCCTGAGGCTCCTCCCCCTGCTGCAGGTGAGGCTCCTCCCCCTGAGGCTCCTCCCCCCGCTGCAGGTGAGGCTCCTCCCCCTGCAGAGAGGCTCCTGTAGGACTTTGTTTTATTGAATCTGGTTGGACAAACTTTGGACTCTGTGTTTTCTGAACTTTAGACAAAAACAAGTCGTAAACATGAGAATCAACATCACTCACAACTTCACACTTGATTTTCCTTTTTTTCCTTTTATAAAGCTGCATCTTATTATGTAGAGCTGTCATTATTTCAGTTCTGGGCAGTGAGTTTCATTAAACTGAGAAAATATAGTTTTAACATTTGGGAAGAGCTGCGGCCTAAATCAGAGGATGTGCAGACCCTACCTGGCCCCCGGGCCTTAAGTTGTGTGTAAACCAGTCTGGTCTGGTCCGGTTCGGTCTGGTTTGTGTCTCAGTCTGTGGATCATAAAGAAACAGGTGGAGCTGGACCTTTGGACGCTGAGTCGCCTCCAGACACATGACCTGCTTCTGATACGACTCCACCAGTGATTAGACACACAACACACACAACACACACTATCACACCACACACACACACCCCTATACGCACATACACACATAACACACTGTAAAACACACATCAGGTCTGTATCTGCAGAGAAATGAAGCAGAAAAGAGCAAACACCAGAACCTCAGAGCACAGGCCTGATCAGCCACGCCCACTTTTACCCCCTCACTCTCTGCCTTTCTTTTTAAAATTTAAATTGGGGCTGGGCGATATGGCAAAAAAATGTTATCACAATTTTCTTGGAGCCACATCTCGATTTCAGTTTTATCACGATTCATGTCTCTCTCTCTCTATATATATATATGTTTTGTTTTTTTTGCCTTTGAGGTACAAAGAAGTATCTGATTTTCAGAATGTGTCTACTTGTCAATGGCTAAATCCAGCCGTCAAAGGCTATTTTGTTGCCAGATTTTCAGAGTGAAACAAGTGGCCAAGCCAATAAATCCCAAAACAAGCAACCTCAACCCTTCAATAAAAAGTTTTAAAAAGTGAATGATTGTCGCATATTTTAATAGTTTTTCTAACATTAACATCTACTTTTAAGCATGAAAACATGCTAAGAATCCATGTTTCAGTCATATATTTTTGTAAATCAAACTTGAAAAATGCTCAAATTTACCTCTTTTGTGACTTGAATGTGCAGCCCAAAAAACGTATTTAAAGAATACTTTGAAAAAAGATTGTGGAATATATATATATATTTTATTTATTCAATCTTTTACCAGGTAGGTCTATTAGAGCAATTTCTCTTTTACAATGACGACCGGGGTTGGCAGCAGCACAAGACACAACTAATCAATTAAATCACGATACGACGATTTCATGAAAAAAGCAGATTGTCACAGAGATTAGCTCACAATTCAATTTTTAACACGATATTGCCCAGCCCTAATTTAAGAGTTATGATTTTTTCTTACATAAAGAAGTTCATAAAACATCCAGGATTTAAATATTTTACTAACAATCAGCTGGACAACGTTTTGTTGCTCAGAGCTAAGATTGTGACTCCATCAGGTGTGATTGTGGGCGGAGACAGTCTCTCTCAGTCTCCAGGCCAAAGAAACACCTTCTATGCACAGGATCAATTCAACATACGGCCCAGGGGCCAGATCAGGCCCTTCAACCCACTAAAACCGGCCTCATCTTTAAAAACATCAGTAAACATATTTGTTCTTCTTTCGCGTTAGTAACCAGTCTTTAAAGTTCTAGTCCAGATTGTAAATGTCTTTTGTATTTTGTTATTTTACAGTGTTTAAACAGATCATTTTAGGAATATTTTGTTGCACCTCAAATAAAATTGGTAGTGAGTGAGTGCTGCTGGATCGACGGAAGTACAACAACCAGGTGCTCGTCAAACATAGAAAACATTACTTACAAAAATGTAAAGTTAAAACGGTCCATGTCAAACTGGCACAAGAAGGGCAGAAGTTTGAGGCACTCTGATTAAAAGGCCTTTAATTAACTAATCTGGGATGAAATAGTCAAATGTTTGGAAAAATCTTAAATATAATGGTCTTAACTGTTCTCTAGTGCAGTCATTCGTACGCTCTTTAAGTATTTATGTCGTTGTACAAAAGTTACATTTCATGGCAAAATACAATGTTATTAAAAAGAAAAAACACCAACCTTTTGATCCACAAATACGACTCAGAAATATCAAATAAAGTCAGTTTATTCACCTTTTAAAACAGCTCTGACAACAACAAAAACATATAAACATCTCTAATAATAATAATAATAATGTGTTTTTAAACGATTGCACTTGTAAAAGCCTTTTACTGGACGTGTGTGTGTTTAAGGCTCTTGTAAAATGAATGGGTCTGTTGGTGTGTAAAGTGAACAGGCTCATGAACACATCACGGTGCGTTTAAGGCCTCTTATCTCGGCGTAAATACTGAGAACATAAAAGTGAATGATCCACAGAGTAATAAGGCTGAAGAGTCGTAAAGACAAAGGGCCTCTCGCAGCGAAAACTGATAAAACACCAACGAAAACACACAAATATATTCTTCTGTCGGACGTGAACAGAGCTGGCAATAGAACGAATCAAACATGGAGTGTCCAGTGTAATAGTTATAGTACTTCATGCTACAAACATTTCAAATTAGATTGTAAAAAAGTGATATTTCTGAAGTGTAAATTTGATCCACGTTTGTGCATGGAAGGTCAGTTGGGTTGTTTGTGTTACAAAAACCTGTCCCATCCTCCTCATCCGTCACAAAGAAGCTGCATAGTAACTTTAGAACTAATCTCCTGCTTCAAACTGGTGCTGTCCATCCTCCGCTGTGTTTAACCTGAAGCAGACACAGCTCCTGCTCGTCTCATCATTCTGTGTTAGCGGAGGAGTTTGTTTGTCCTGGGATTTGGATCATTCTCTTCTCGTTTTGACTTCGTCAGTAGCACATTATTTTATTGCTTATTCAATCTTTACACTAACAACAGGTTTTGCCTGAAATGCGGGACAAACAAACAGCCAAATGTTGTGATGTTATCAGTGCAGCTGTACTTTGCGCTGAGCGAGAGCGTAGTATTTAGTATTTAAATTCTACGCGGGCAGCACTGAACTGTCAAAACATTCAGCAGTGGATTCTACAAGAAATCCAGCCCTCTTTGGAAAAACTAGCCAATCAGAGTCGAGCTGCTGCACAGCTCTGTGAACAAAGTTCTGCTGATGTGACAAGAATCAAGTTTGTCAAAGCCTGATCTCGCCAGATCTCAGAGGCTAAGCAAGTTAGGGCCTGGTTAGTACTTGGATGGGAGACACTGGAACACCAGGTTCCACAGTGGGACGACAGGAGTGGATTATTGTTGTGTTCTAGGGCAAGACACTTAACCCACACTGCCTCAGTGTGTGCGACACTGGGTGAATAGAGACTAGATTATTAAGAGCTTGGAGTGCCTTGTAAGGTGGAAAAACACTAAATAAATAAAGACCATTTACCAACAACCTGCACGACCGGCCAAACAAAGGCTGCATGAACAACATGACGTCATTTTGTTCCTACAGCCTGAGTGGACGTCTGATGAAGTATGAATAGGCCTTGAATTGGCCTTAAGATCAGATCTAGTCTGAGAGTTGATGCTTCGTCTGTCATGAACAAGACTCTGAGATACTTGAACTTCTCCTCCACCTGCTGCAGAGTGAGGCACATTTTTACAACTGAAAATTAAAAGAATCCTGCAGAAATTGTGGCTATTTAAGTGCAATGAAAAAAAAAAAAAAAAGGAATTCAACAAACTGACATGAGCGGATTTGTCAAATAAAAATGAATTTAGAATTAAAAACTCTTGACATAAATCTAAAAGAGAAAGGATTGTCCTGAGTTGCATTTTCTGTGCCAAAGGTAGATATGTCCTTAAAAGTGTAAAGTTTTCAGGTCCAGTCAAGTTTCCTCAGACCAGATGTTTTCAGGAGGAGCAGAGGAAAGTATTTTAATCTTTATTTAAGTTCAGTAGAATCCAGAAGAATCCGTCCAGTCCCTCCAGTCTCTTTGGTTCTTTTAGTTCCTTTAAATGAGCTGCACACGAAAGAAACTTCACTGCTTGTAAAGGTTTGTGTGTTCTGATCTGATAAAAAGTCAGAACAGAGTCGCAGTCACCCATAAACCAGTGTTATGAGGAGAATCTGAATCTGACTTATACATTCAAAAGTCAGCAGATGATGGAGAATACGGTGCCAAGACTCAGCGGACGTTTGACGGACGAGGCTTTTGGTTTTCTTCATCCTAAAGCAGCTTGCAGGATGAGATTCTGTTGTTCTTCAGCCTAAACAACTCGTACGCCAACGCACATAGGAACACTTCTGGATCAACAACATCCGGGAAAGAGCGGAAAGCCAAGTCGTTGTCACGGCGAGAATCCGAATCTGATTGGTCAAAGCTTCTGAACCCGGAAAGAGCCAAGAAGTCACGTTTTTATTAAATCCAGTTGAGAGAAAAAGACAAACATGTTTCGGTCCTAAAGTGTATTCTGCTGCTGAAATGGGTCAAATTACATCCATCAGTTCTATCTGCTTTGAAACTGGACAAAACTTTAGTTCCTTCCAGAGACCCTTCTGTCCCTTTGGTTTCTTTAGTTCCTCTAGTTTCCTTTAGGTTCCTCTTGTGCTGTGAGTTCCTTCAGTCCCTTTATTTCCTTCAGCAGATTTTTTGGTTCCTTCAGTCTTTCAGTCTTCTAGTTTCTCTAGTCCTTTTAGTTCCTTTTGGTTCTTCTGGTTCAGGCCTGCGACAGACACCAGAAGCCCTTAGTTCCCTTTATTTCCTTGATTAGATTCTTTGGTTCTACTGAGTCTCTTTAGTCCCTGTAGTTCCTTTGGTGTCTTTATTCCTCTGGTCCCTTTAGTTCCTCTGGTGTCTTTACTAGTCTCTGTAGTTCCTCTGGTTCAGACCTGTGACAGACACCAGAAGCCGTTAGGTCCCTTGAGTTCCCTTCATTAGATTCTTTGCTTCCTTCAGTCTCTTTAGTCCCTTTAGTTCCTGCAAACCCGTCGGTTCCTGTAGCTCCTGTAGTGTCTTTAGTTCCTGTAGTTCTTCATGTTCAGGCCTGCGATAGACACCAGGAGCTGTGAGTTCCTTCAGTCCCTTTATTTCTTTCATTAGATTCTTTGGTTCCTTGAGTCTCTTTAGTCTCTGTAGTTCCCATTGTGTCTTGAATTCCTCTGGTCCCTTTAGTTCCTCTAGTTTCTTTTGGTTCTTCATGTTCAGGCCTGCGACAGACACCAGCAGCTGTTAGTTCCTTGAGTCTCTTTAGTCCCTGTAGTTCCCCTGGTGTCTTTAGTTCCTTTAGTCCTGTCAGTTCCTGTAGTTCTTCATGTTCAGGCCTGCGACAGACACCAGGAGCTGTGAGGAGTCATGGGAGTGGGACTGAAGGGGAAATCCTCAAACTTTATGTCCACGTGTCCAGAAGAAGAACCGTCCAGCTGTGAGGACGTCTGAGGAACAGAGAAGGACAGGAGTTACAATTCTAAACCTTTTATGGCAAAGTACAACGTCATTAATAGGAAAAAAAATGGCTCTTTCTTACATCATCTGGACTCACAACATCACATTCTAAACTTGCGCCAATCACGCCAGTCGTTAGCTTATTATTTTTATTAATTAAAGTGTCAAAAATGTGTTGGGTTCAGATTTGTGCGTCAAGGCATCAGGAAAGGCGAGTTTTGCACGTTAACACATCAGCTAAAGACGTGTTCTGTAGAGAGAAGGCTCCAAACAGCACGAGGCACATGTCCACCTCGACGTCTGAAATGTCCAACGCACAGGTCCTACTCTCCTGTGATGCAGTGACATGTCTCACATCGAGGAGAAGAGGCCGAGAACGTGAACTTTAATGAATTTGAGTCAATAGTAGTTAGTGAACTGTTCCATTCATGTTCTAGAATTCGATGAAGTCCAGATGATGGGCAAGAGGCAGTTTTCCCAAATAATATACTTTGTCATGAAATATTTAAAAACAGGTGATTTCTGCAGGAGACTAGACCCATTCATGTTTGTTAATTCACTTTAGCTGCGCTCCATCTGATTGAAATAACCTTGACCTAATTTATTCATTCAATATTTTACCAGGTAGGTCAATAAGAATTATGCTCTATTGTCTTCTGGTCTCAAATTGACAGAGGTCGCTTCATCCAGTGGCAGTAACAGCAGGAAAAAAGCAGCGTCTGAACTGGGTTTTCATAAAGAAAATTTGTAAAAGGGTAAGTAGTGAGCACACGCACTGCTCGGTGTTGCTAGATTTCAGAGAGCCAAAAGCAACAGCCACTGGCCCACAGCGCCTCTGCTCAGGCTCATGAGCAGCGAGTCTCAGTATGTGGGCGGAGCTCGCATAGTTCGCTCACTTTTTCAACCTTTCCTTATGAAAACCCAGTTCTGAGGCGGCACTTTTCCTGCTGTCACAGGCGTAGATACATCTACAACAGACGACAAAAGATAACTTTTTTTTAAAGCAGATTGCGTCAGGACTCGTCTGATAGATACAGTCGGCAACTGTGGGAACGCCCCTAAAACGTCACTTCCAAGGGGGAAAACAAACTTCGTAGCTTAGCGACAATGCTGAAGAGCTGCTGTGTATGGTGAGGCAGGAGATGTTTTCCCCCTCAGCAAGCCACAGTGACGCGTTGCCGACTGTATCTATGTCCATCGCATTTGGAGTAAACAACTGTGTCACTATGACTACACCACCGGATGTTGCGACCTATGTTTATCTGAGATTGAAAGACGTTAGTGAGAACAGCAGCACAAGACGCAACACACAAATCAATCAAACATTAAAACAATAAGGTACATGTGCACTGATCCTGCAAATAATGACAAATTAAGCTTTGAAAAACAGAAAAAAACACAAGAGCGAAGTAAGAATGTGCTGATGTCACATGAACAGAAACTATGACGCTCAAGATGGTGACATCACATATCCGTTTCGTTGGTCTATAAATAAACTAATGGAGATATAAGGCTAAATACTGAGAATATCATTTATTAGGCTAATTCTGACATGACACAGTGACAGATCCATTAACCAGTCCTGATCCAGCAGTTCATTGGGTTTTGTTCACTTTTTATTTTGGCTTTGCTGATGTATTTCTATGGAAGTTCTGCAAACTGTTTCCATGGTAACTGTTATTGCTTCCAGAGCCTTACAGGGAAAGGCTAGCGTTAGATAATGAGAGTATTTCTGTTGCTAAACTGGCCTAAACTTTTATTTGAATCTTTCCTTAAACTTACTAATTCTCCTAAACTTCATCAGCGTCTCTCCAGAACTGATTATTTCGCTCTAAACTATCGGGGAAAGACACTTGCCTGGTGACCTCCGTGCTGCTGGTTGCTATGATGGTGGTGTTGCTGGTTGCCGTGGTGCTGGTTGCCGTGGTGACCGGCGTACACAGGTGAGCTCAGGGCTGTTTCACTCTTCACAGGTGAGCTGTGTTCAGACGCCGGCAGAGAACTGGGAGAGCTGGAGTCTAAGGTGTTTGAGCCTCCTGGACGAGAAAGAAAATAAAATTAAAGCCGCAAGCGGCATCCAACGGCCCTCGCGGGCCGTGCTTCCAACTACTGGGACCTGCTCATACCTAAAGATGGCGCTGACGCGCCCTTAGTCAGTGTGTTATATGGTGTTAGTGGCTCATAAGAGCCTTGTGACAATACAGAGTGGACCAGAAGAGCAGCGCTTAAACGCTGCGTCGTCACGGCAACAGCGTGCAAAATACAGTTTCGGACCATTAGACTTTTTTGTTCGGGGTGTCATGAAGAGTCACTGTGCCAAATTTCAGAAACTTTGGTAAAAGTAATAAAATGTTATGGATGAAACAAAAATGTTAAAAACGCTCATTTGGATAACATGGGGATTTGCACGCATTTGGCTGATTTGGGGTAGAATTTGCGGCTTTGCCGCACCTAAACCGAAAGACATATCCAAATAATTTGGATAACTTAAGCTCTCCCACTTGTGAAGTTCATGTGCACCGAGTTGGAGGCCTGTGGGGCAAACGCTCTAGGAGGAGTTCGACAAAATGCGACGTGTATGAAATGCTCAAACGCCATTGGAATAACATGGGCGCTTGCGCGCCTTCCCGCGGCGGCGCGGTGAAAAAAACTACATGCTTCCCATTGGCTTTTTTGATCGAGAGGACTCCAAGGAATTTTGGGTAAAATTTCATGCAATTCGGAAAAACTAAATTTTTGACACCCCATGTTAACAGTTTTTTCATTCTGTAGGGGGCGCTATCGCGCCAAATCCAATTTTTTCACAACGAGTGGGTCAAGGTCATAAAATGTAACAAACGCATAATTGGTTCCATTCCAATCGGACCAACTATGTGGAAACGGTAGCCAAAATAGATTTTCATCTTGCGCAAAAATGCTCGCTAAAATGTGCCGCTGCGCCGCACTTAAACCGCGTGACGTAAAACAGAAATTTTGATAACTTAAGATGCCCCACTTGTGTAGTTGATGTACACCGATTTTCGGGTCAGTAGGCGAAACGCCCTAGGAGGAGTTCGTCAAAGTACGACGTGCGCGAAAACGCTGACTCAGCGCTTCGGTACTTCTAATCCAATATGGTGGCCAAACGTTACGTCAGGGGGCGTGGCCATGATTGGCTTTTATGCTTGGCTTCCTTAGAAGAATGCGTGTACCGAATTTCGTGGCCGTACGCTGAAGTTTGCGTCCGACCGACTCCCATAGGCCCAATGTAAAGTGATTTTTGTAGGTGGCGCTGTCGCGCCATTTTTTTGGGGGCGAAAACGAAACCTCTAAAAAACTAAATTTTTCGCCGGTTCTGAATTTTGGGCAAAGTTTGGTGAGTTTTTGAGCGTGTTCAGGGGTCAAATTAGAGCTCAAAGAGCAGAACAAAGAATAATAATAAAAAAAAAAAAAATATAATAATAATAAAGAAAAAAGCAAAAACAATATACCCGTTGCCACGGCAACAACATAATATACATTTTCGGAAAGCTCTCGGCCGTGCGCACGTCCCCGTGGGGTGGAATGTGACTGACGAGCGCTTACGCGCTCGTCAGTCACTGTTGAAGTCGGGCTTGTCATCGACTCCCCATTGATTTCCATGCATTTTAGTAGAAACAAGGAGAACTCATGCTGCAGGCATGAGTAAGTGAGTAGGGCTTGATGCCAGGAGTTCAGTTTTAGTGGTTGTGCGCTTCGCGCTGCTTTTGTCAACAATGAGTGCATGGCCTTCGGCCATGCACTCATTGTTGACTATTTTTGTCTTAGTAGAAGTAAGTATACACATCCCATGCCTTCGGCATGAGCTAATTTGTAGCTCTCGCAGGGGGCGTGGTAGTGGCTGATCATGATGGCTGGGCTTCGCCCAGCCATCATGATCAGCAAGACACTTGACAACGATGATGCCTGGGCTTCGCCCAGGCATCATCGTTGAGTATCTCTGTGTTAGCAGAAGTAAGTATACACATCCCATGCCTTCGGCATGGGCTCATTTTGTAGTTCTCGCAGAGGGCGGGGTAGTGGCTGATCATGATGGCTGGGCTTCGCCCAGCCATCATGATCAGCAAGAGCGTTAGCAACGATGATGCCTGGGCTTCGCCCAGGCATCATCGTTGCAGAATCAATAGGCCCTACGCCCTGCTGGGGGCTCGGGCCTAATAAAATAAAACACTGTGGACTACTAACTACTAACGTCTGAGTCAGTGGTTCACATAGAGCTGGTCTCGATGGTGAGGGTGGATGTACCTGACTTGTTCTTGGGCATCTTGGGTTTACGTTTGCGAGTTTGGATGCTCTCCTTCTTCATGGCCAAAGGTCGAGGAACCTGAAAGAAACAAAAACAATCAGATACAAACTTCTTCTGAACAAATACAACACTGGGGAAAGTCAGGACACTTGAGTACAAATATTCAACTAGTTCTGAGGTTGTTCTTTTACCTTGTTAGTCCTTTGCACGATAAGTATAGCCACACATTGCAGGCGTATAGTTTAGAAAACGTGCAAAGTCAATGAAACCAGGCACACAGCGCTTGTCAAGCCTAGCGATGAACATGTCGTGCGCGCAAAAATTGGGAGCGAAAGAAACGTATTTTTGTGTGGCTTGTTGCAGCTATTGGTGCGTAGAAGCGTAGAATACAGATAAATTAGTATTTGTGAATTAGCACCACACGTTCTGGGACAGACAAATCTGAACAGCTTTCCCAGAGACAAACACACGTACGTAGCAGGGACACATATTCTGCTGCAGATGGCGGTGTGGACACCCATGCCTGTACGCACGGCTGTGGTTTCGCTTGTTCACGCACGTCATTTTTGTCGCTTGCTGTGTGATTGGCTCTCTATTGTACTCACTCACAGGTGTTAAACTCATATCATACTCACTCCGTGCAGCTTCATAGAAAGTCTACAGATATTAGACTGTATCGTCCTCACTCACAGGTGTTAGACTCATATCATACTCACTCCGTGCAGCTTCATATAGAGTCCACAGGCGTTGCAGACCGGTTCTCCTTCTGCGTTCCTTCTCCAGAGTGTGGTGGTGCTGGTGTGACAGTTTGTGCAGCAGAGACCGGCCCGACGAGACCCAGACTGCTGCCAATACAGAAACACACAAAAAACATACGGTAAAACACATGTGTGAAACAGAACATTACTTTATCTTTTTTAAACATTCTTTAGGGTTTAAAACTGTCCAAACTGTGACCCAAACTCGCTTCACAGTCCATGTACACAGAGCGATCCGCTTCACTTTTGGATTATTTGGTAATCCTGATATTCATGCTCTTTATGCAAGTCTTAGATCAACTCGTACTTTTATCTGATTAAAGAAACACCTCCTCTCTTTCTGGCTGCCATGTTTAACTTTGTGTACAGAGACTGTGAGGCGGGTTAAGTTGTGACATTTCCAGGTTTTTGGTAAACTGTCCTATTACAACAAATTTAGTCCGCCGTGATCCTTATTTGTCCAAAGCTGAGCGGATTCACATTCAGTAGATTTCAGCAAGAACAATCATATACGTAATGCATCAGCAAAAACAGTCTACTCCAGCTAAACAGCACTAAGACAGAAGCCCTTCAAGTTGGCACCCCACGTCAGCTCCGCTCTCTCCCTGTAAGTTGTTTCTGTTTCTCAGGCCACCCCATTACTTCATCCTCCTCTGTCAATAACCTGGGTGTTAAATTCGACTCTCACCTAACATTTGATTTACACGTTCAAAACAGATCCAAAATTGCATATCTTCACTTAAGAAACATTGCCAAACTTCGCCCATCCCTTTCCCTCCGTGATGCTGAAAAGCTGCTCCACGCCTTGGTCTCTTCCAGGCTCGACTATTGTAATGCGCTCCTCGTCGGGATCCCTGGCAGAAGTCTTCAGAAGTTACAACACATCCAAAACTGTGCTGCCAGGGTCCTGACGAGGACACATCACTCCCGTTCTACAGTCTCTTCACTGGCTTCTAATATCCCTCCGTATTGAATATAAAATCTGTCTCATTACTCACCAATGCATCCATGGAAATGCCCCTCAATATCTTACAGATCTCTTGTTCATCCAGTCGGGCTATAAATCCCTCCGCTCCACCAACACTGTACATACCGTCTCTTACCGCCCAAAACCAAACTCCGCTCTATGGGGGACAGGGCTTTTTCTGCAGCTGCTCCTCACCTCTGGAGCTTCACCACAAGAACCACGAGTTCCACAGACAGTGGACTCGTTCCAAAAGCACCTTAAGACTTTTCTGTTTAGGAAAGCCTACTCTTGAACCTTTTTTTATAAAGTACATATAAATTTTATTGTAGAGCTTTGTTGGTTGTTTTTACTGTAGATCATTTTTACTTTCTCTGTTTGTGATTGTCGCTGATTTTACGTTTTTGCATTTTCTCCGTGGCACTTTGAGATTTGTGTACAAATGAAAAGTGCGTTATAAATAAGATATTATTATTATTCTTGCAGAAACTTTCCGCAGACCTGCATAGCTCCGAGGTTCGTGTAACAGCTAGAATTGGATTTAAATCTTTTCTAAATCACCGCAGGACCGACGCAGAGTCAGTGTACACCCGCGGTTATTATATGAAGCAGACAAAACTAAAGCGGCTGTGGTGTTGATGGAGCTACAGATCTGGCAAAGAACTGATCCAAAAAGTACCAAAGTCGTTCATTTTACATGGAATATAAATGTCTATCCGTTTAAAGCAAATTTCAAGCTGTTTTTCTACAACAGCTGTCTTCCTAAAACATACTGTATGTCCACTTTACTTTAGCCCAGATGAGCTGTTGGTTCAGTTTGTGTTTGAACATGTGGCTGCTCTGGTTTTAAATGTGTGGTGAATATTTATTTATAAAACAATGAACTAACAGGAGTGAAAATAGAGCCAGAGAAGTGGAGAGTCCCGACTAAAAGTGTCTGAGTCAAGGACGAGGTCACGACAAATACAAACAGAGAGAAAAGAGAGAGGGGGGGGAGAGAGAGAGAAGAGGAGAGAGAGAGAGAGAGAGAGAGAGAGGAAAGAGAGAGGAGAGAGAGAGAGAAGAGCGAGGAGAGAGAGAAGAGAGAGGGAGGGGGAGAAAGAGAGAGCAAGAGAGAAGAGAGAGAGGAGAGAGAGAGAGAGAGAAGAGAGAGGAGAGAGAGAGAAGAGAGAGGAGAAAAGAGAGGGAGGGGGAGAAAGAGAGGGAGAGAAGAGAGGGAGGGGGAGAAAGAGGGAGAAAGAGAGGGAGAGCGAGAGGAGAAAAGAGAGGGAGAGAGAGAGGGAGAGAGAGGGAGAAAGATAGAGAGGGAGAGAGAGAAGAGAGAGAGAGAGAGGGAGAGAGAGAGAAGAGAGAGAGGGAGAGAGAGAGCAAGAGAGAAGAGAGAGGGAGAGAGGAAAGAGAGAGAGAGCGAAAGAGAAGAGAGAGAGAGAGGAAAGAGAGAGAGCGAAAGAGAAGAGAGAGGGAGAGAGAGAGAGGAAAGAGAGAGAGAGCAAGAGAGAAAAGAGAGAGGGAGAAAGAGAGGAAAGAGAGAGGGGGAGAAAGAGAAGAGAGAGGGAGAGAGATAGGGAGGGGGAGAAAGAGGGAGAGAGACAAAGGAGAGAGAGAAAAGAGTGAGAGTGGGGGGGAGGGGGGGGGGTAGTGGGAACAAAGCTGAAGTGAAAACAGAACACCCACATATAAAGCACATGAAGCCCATAAGATTATTGGATGTTTCTCGTTTTGCCTTCCTTTGCTGTGTTTGTCCTTGTGGTAAATATTGATAAGAGTTTTACAGCAACTAAGTTGCAAATTAAGAAGAAAGTGACAAACCAAAATTGAAAATTACAAGATGTAATGTGAGTTGTAAAACTGAATCTCTCCACAAGGCCAAAAGACAAAACAATCATTTAACAGAATGTAAGTGTTACAAGATATTTGTCAGATCATAACTCTGTCTGTCATTTCTGTGGATTGGTTGCTAGGTAACAGTTGTGGTAAGGTAACATACTTACTGGACAAAACACAATTCTAAACCTCATTAAAAGAGAAATGTGAGAGTCAGATCTGAGACAGAATCTGGGTTTTACTGGAGAATGGAGTTTGATTGTGATTTAAGCTCCGCCTCCACAGGTCACATGACAGCCAGTATACTGTACTGGGGCCTATTTTATTTAGTATGTCAATGTCCAACTTTATGCAGATGATGCTGTGCTAAAACTAGGCTCCTGTTTACAACTTAACATAAAGAAACATATTAGAAAAATATAATTGGATGAATTTAGACAATTTTGTGCTTTTTTAAAAATGCATGTTTTATATTCAAAGTTCTGCATGGACGCATCAAAGTAAAGACAGTGAGTGGGAGGGCACCAGGGCCACAGCTCGAGGAGACTGTGAGGTACCACACAAACACAAACAGTGCTCTCTGTTAAAGGGACACAGTCTTCCTCTCACAATAAGACCATGTGCCTCTCTGGCCACATTCAAATTACAGCTCAAACTATGGCTGAAGGAAAACCAGGCCTGTGACCACCTTTAGCTCTCTTTTTATTGTACTCTTGTATTTTTGTTGTGTCTTATCTGTGTACCTGCCCAGGGACTACAGATGGAAACGAGCATTTTTGCTATAATCTGGCATATTTACACTGTAACTGTTACAGATGTTCATTAATATACACTGTCCCCATCAAATAAATAAATAAACAGCTCTGACAGCAGAAGCTCCGCCCCCTCAGGTCACATGACGGCTCTGACAGCAGAAGCTCCGCCCCCTCAGGTCACATGACGGCTCTGACAGCAGAAGCTCCGCCCCCTCAGGTCACATGACGGCTCTGATAGCAGAAGCATGTGTGTGTGATAAGACTTGTATTTACACAGCTCAGATAAGAAACACAGGCCACAGCAACGGCCCAGAGCCACAACACGATTCAGCCTCAGAGAGAAATGTACTGAGTTTATGTGCAGTTTGTTTCTGTGACACTAAAGTGAATGGGTCGAGTCACAAAACTAAACTGCTGCTGCTGAGTGAGTTTGTAGTTTTCAAGAGCACAAGAAACGTCAGATAAACGAGGCACAGTTAGACGTTTGAGAACAACATGAATCACAGTTAAGAAGTGAACACCTCTACAGAGACTTTTACAGTAAACAGACGTGTGACCTCAATATAATCTTAGTAATAAAGTATGAGCTGGGCTTTAAGTGGCCGAGATGCACAGGTCAGTTCCATCATGAGCAGCAGCACTTACTCCAACTTAAACTTAAAACTGTAAGTCCATGTTCTGCCTTAAAGTTTTGTAACACTTAAAAGTTTGTGAGTCTGTCTGTTATTCTCTCTCTCTCTAACAGGGTTCCCACTAATATCCCAAAAACATTTTCCAGGACATTTCCAGGACATTTGCAACAAGGATTTTAAGTAATGGCGACATCTACATCACCAATATTTAGCCTGTTTTGCCACGTTTGTGACAGTTCACATTAATGATAATCAAAGTATAACAGTTGCATGGCCAGTTCTCAATCAAAGCTGCGGTTTACCTCTTTTTAGTGTTTCATGAGCATCACAGTATTTTGGTAGTGGTGCAGTGAGAAAAACATGAATGGGGGGTCTGGGGGTCTTCCCCCTGAGATTTTTTAAAAATTAAGTCCATTTTGGTAGATCCTGATGCATTTACAGGCTTCCAGAGGTTGAACAACATGAGAATAAAATCATGTTTTTTCACACTTTTTACCTATTGAACTAAAACCAAACTACTGTTGAGCCTATTTTGTAAAAATATGTTTCCAATTCAAACATCTGGTTAAACAGCCAATTGAAAAAATGATAAATGAGATGTAAGGGGGGTCTTTAGGCCCTCCCCATTAGATTTGGATGTAAGTTTTTGCAATCTGGGTTTCCTATGTTTTTTAGTAATTTTAGAACAATTAGAACAAAGGCATTTTTTTTTAGAGATGCACCGATCCGATACTGGGATCGGATATCGGTGCCGATCCAGGACATTTTGCTGGATCGGGTATCGGCTCCATGATATCGGTTCAGCCGATATCATAGTTGTGCCTTTAATTGGGCAAAATGAGACTTATTTATTGGCTGGTGTTGATCCAAAACATCTAATTTTATTGGACATTTTATTCAGATCAAGCTGTGAAGTTGTGACTTGGACTATGAATAACAGATACATGACATTATATGACCCAGTATCTTATGTTTTGATAAGAAAGAAAAGCAGTTTCAGTCCTACACTAGTAAGGACTGATATCGAGTATCGGTAGATACTTAAAGCCAAAATATCGGAATCGGTATCGGAGCTGAAAAAGCTGGATCGGTGCATCCCTATTTTTTTTACTAGCTTACACATAAGGCCTTTTAGAGTCGACTGTGCGCATTACAAAATCTACTTCATTTGTTTGCGCACGGCCCAATCATTCCCAGGAAAACATTTTATTTCCATGACAATTGGCTGTTTTATCATTTTCCATGTGTTTTCCATGACTGGAAAATGGGCTTATCATTTTCCAGATTTTCCAGGTTTTCCAGGATGTGTGGGAACCTGTCTAATCTCTATTTTTCTCTCTTTTCTCTCTCTCTCACTTAAGCTGGTCAGTCAGAGAGTTTATCTCAGGATTCATCTGGCCTTCCATTGGTCCAACACAGCGGTGACCGGCCCAATCACATTGCAGCAGAGGGTTGGGGAGGGTTGGTTAGAGGAAGTACAGCTTGATTCAAACAAAACAGAGACGGCGGCTCTCGTGAATGTTTCTGCTGCGTTTGACTCTGTTTGAGCATAAATACAGATCATTTTGTAGCCGCGGGAAGTAGGGGTGCAGGAGGGGAAAGTGCACCCAAATGACAAGTGCCATTGTTGGATCTTCCTTAAAATAAAACTTGAGCTGACCTGAAATCAGTGGTTGAGATTCTTCTTGTTTACATTTACTGTGATTATGTGATGGACAGACAAGAGCAAAGACCATGCAAGGACCAGTGCAGGGACCACCTCTGGGGGCGCTCTTCACTGGTCTGTCAGATCTGGTGCGTGGTTTGTGAGCTCTGGTCTGTGAGCTCTGGTCTGTGAGGTCTTTGCTGTAAACTCTGAAACTGTTCTACTGTCATAAATGAATTGCTTTGAAGCTTTATCACGTGACATAAATAAACTATAATGTATGAACAATCTAGCACCAGAGTCACTACGTACATTTGTTCAAAGACAAACCAGCAGCAGAGTCACTAGAAGCACAGCAAGTAACAACTGTGCAATCCCACACCGCAGAACCACATTCGGACAGTCTGCTTTCTCTTGTAAATATGGTAATCTATGGAACTCACTTCCCACTGAACTCAAGTGCATATCAGAGCTAAAGTTGTCACCACAAAGCTCAAGGCTGGCTAAAAATGAATCAAAGCTGTGCCCATTTGTAAATATTGTAGCGTGTTTATGTGAGAGTGTTGAGTGTGTACATGTAAATATGAAACTGCACTGTTGTAAATATTAACATTTTATTGTTATATTTTATCTGTAGGGAAAGCCCAACCAGGGACAGGAGTTGAAAATTAGCAGTAGCTCTACACTCTATATGCGTCGCATCAGCTGCATGCTTTGCTTGTAACTATGTCTGATGCATTGTCCCTGTCAATAAATAAATAAATAAATAAACAACATACAAATTAAAATTTCACGTGGTGAGGATCGATCTGCAGACCTCTTGCATGAGGGCACAACGCTCTACTATCACACACAGGTAGTCTTACACTGTATTTATAGAAACACTGCATTGTAAGGACGCAATGCAAACGGGCGATATACAGTGGTATAAACATGTACGGGGCAGCGCACTTCTCTTCATTCAGTTTAAAACGAGTTCCCCTGCACACAACCCAGTTTAGGCTTTTATCTGGCACTGAGCTGAGCTCCGCCCACATCACCGGCCAGACAAACTCCCGGTTCACGCAAAACAAATAAAGGTAATTAAAAAAAGAAACCACGCTTAGAGACAGTATTTCATGTTCGTTTTTTCGATTTTGAAACCAAATGGAAAAAACAAAAATCAACCCGTTTTATTGAAATTTGTTTTATGAATCAAAACAAAAAAAGGAAAAAAGGTCTAACTTTTCCTTTTTTGTTTTGAAATTGAAATCAATTGAACAAATGATACACGGATTTGCATGGCTTGCAGTGTTTTTGATTTGCCATTTGTTTATTTTCATTTTGCTTAAACTATTATTGCATTCATTTTTGGGGGTATTTGCTTAGTTTGTATTTTGATTATTTAAGCCTTGTTTTGTGTTAGTCCTGCAAACTCTGCACTTTAACATTTTACATGTCTAGGCCTATTTTAATTATTAATACTTAAAGAAAAAACTATATTTTGTATAAATCCACCTCTCTTTATTGTCCCGACTAGCGCGGCCTTAGTTAATTATTTGTTTTTTTTGTACATTGGTTTCACTCTGGTCCCAGGGCCATACACCCCCCTGGGTGGCGTTGTTGGTTCTATTGGAAATATAGGTCTCTCCTCCATCGCTCATGCTACAATCTGATTACTGATTGTGCAAGGAGGTGCTCGTGATCCAACTCTGGGTCCCGGCCGTATGGTTAAGAAGAGTCTTAAATCTTACCTGACACCTGCTCAAGACGAGAGTGTGTGTGATTCTGAACAAAAAGCAGAAAGCACGTTATTTCTCTGGTGTGGCTCTAATAGTTACACAGTGCAGACGTCTTTGCTTGTGTGAGACAGAGTGGCTCAGCCTCTTACATTAGCCTCATGGAGCACTTTTACTGACGGCATTTAGTAATAAGCGCCGGTGCTTGTAGAAGTCGAGGTGAGGGCAGCCTGTGTCTGTGCAGTTTTGACCAGCGCGGTGTGAATGGTCGTGAGATCCCGGGTTGGTGTTATTATTACCATTCACTCTCTGTTTTTCCCTCCAAACACTTCCCACTTAAACATCTTTGAAGCGTCTGATTCTTGATGAATAATTAAAACCGTGACACTCACCAGTCTCTTCTGAGGTCGGATCAAAGGTCGGTTGATGCCGTTCATCTTGTGATAAAGTCCACAGGCGTGCACAGATAGTGACCCGTCCCGTCTCTGCGCCAGAGCGGAGTCGACACGGAGCCGCAGTTCACGCACTCTCGGCCCTCGGAACTCAAGGTCGTCCACCAGGTCTGAGAGAAAGAAGAGAAGAGTCAAGTCCAACGACAAACAAGAGCAAACACAGAACTACAGCAAGTTTGAAGCAAGAGAGAAACACAGCTAAAGTCGTCCACGAAGTCTGAAACCAAACATCAGAGAAGTCAGGTCCAACAGAAGTTTGAAACAAGAGCACAAGGCAAAGGCAAATTTATTTGTATAGCACAATTCATACACAAATCAATTCAAAGTGCTTACAAGGCAGGAAAATATACATCAATAATTACATACAACGTGATTAAAAATATATAAATGATTAGCATAAAATTTACTTTAAAAGAAGTAAAGAAATAAAGAGTGCAGACAAGTATTTCAGTCATATGCACAGATAAAAGAAATGTTTTCAGCCTAGATTTAAACATTGTCACAGTGGAGGCTGTCTTACATCATCTGGATCTTATCCTGACTCTGGTCCACGTTTAGTCCTGACTCTGGTCCATGTTTAGTCTGCTCTGTCCAGTTAGCCTGACTCTGGTCCATGTTTAATCCTGACTCTGGTCCACGTTTAGTCCTGACTCTGGTCCACTGTTTAGTCCTGACTCTGGTCCACGTTTAGTCCTGACTCTGGTCCACGTTTAGTCCTGACTCTGGTCCAGTTTAGTCCTGACTCTGGTCCACGTTTAGTCCTGACTCTGGTCCACGTTTAGTCCTGACTCTGGTCCACGTTTAGTCCTGACTCTGGTGGTCCTGACTCTGGTCCACGTTTAGTCCTGACTCTGGTCCAGTTAGTCCTGACTCTGGTCCATGTTTAGTCCTGACTCTGGTCCATGTTTAGTCTGACTCTGGTCCGTGTTTAGTCCTGACTCTGGTCGTGTTAGTCCTGACTCTGGTCCATGTTTAGTCCTGACTCTGGTCCATGTTTAGTCCTGACTCTGGTCCACGTTTAGTCCTGACTCTGGTCCACGTTTAGTCCTGACTCTGGTCCATGTTTAGTCCTGACTCTGGTCCTGTTTAGTCCTGACTCTGGTCGTTTTAGTCCTGACTCTGGTCTGGTCCACGTTTAGTCCTGACTCTGGTCCATGTTTAGTCCTGACTCTGGTCCATGTTTAGTCCTGACTCTGGTCCACGTTTAGTCCTGACTCTGGTCCACGTTTAGTCCTGACTCTGGTCCACGTTTAGTCCTGACTCTGGTCCATGTTTAGTCCTGACTCTGGTCCACGTTTAGTCCTGACTCTGGTCCGTTTAGTCCTGACTCTGGTCCATGTTTAGTCCTGACTCTGGTCCACGTTTAGTCCTGACTCTGGTCCATGTTTAGTCCTGACTCTGGTCCACGTTTAGTCCTGACTCTGGTCCAGTTTAGTCCTGACTCTGGTCCACGTTTAGTCCTGACTCTGGTCCATGTTTAGTCCTGACTCTGGTCCATGTTTAGTCCTGACTCTGGTCCACGTTTAGTCCTGACTCTGGTCCATGTTTAGTCCTGACTCTGGTCCATGTTTAGTCCTGACTCTGGTGTTTAGTCCTGACTCTGGTGTTTAGTCCTGACTCTGGTCCACGTTTAGTCCTGACTCTGTTTAGTCCTGACTCTGGTCCATTTAGTCCTGACTCTGGTCCACGTTTAGTCCTGACTCTGGTCCATGTTTAGTCCTGACTCTGGTCCATGTTTAGTCCTGACTCTGGTCCACGTTTAGTCCTGACTCTGGTCCACGTTTAGTCCTGACTCTGGTCCATGTTTAGTCCT
Organism: Mugilogobius chulae; assembly: GCA_038363315.1. NCBI lineage: Eukaryota > Metazoa > Chordata > Actinopteri > Gobiiformes > Gobiidae > Mugilogobius > Mugilogobius chulae. The sequence goes on from CM076414.1 coordinate 23,649,369, forward strand.
GACTCTGGTCCGTTTAGTCCTGACTCTGGTCCACGTTTAGTCCTGACTCTGGTCCAGTTTAGTCCTGACTCTGGTCCATGTTTAGTCCTGACTCTGGTCCACGTTTAGTCCTGACTCTGGTCCACGTTTAGTCCTGACTCTGGTCCACGTTTAGTCCTGACTCTGGTCCACGTTTAGTCCTGACTCTGGTCCATGTTTAGTCCTGACTCTGGTCCATGTTTAGTCCTGACTCTGGTCCGTTTAGTCCTGACTCTGGTCCATGTTTAGTCCTGACTCTGGTCCATGTTTAGTCCTGACTCTGGTCCACGTTTAGTCCTGACTCTGGTCCACGTTTAGTCCTGACTCTGGTCCAGTTTAGTCCTGACTCTGGTCCATGTTTAGTCCTGACTCTGGTCCACGTTTAGTCCTGACTCTGGTCCACGTTTAGTCCTGACTCTGGTCCATGTTTAGTCCTGACTCTGGTCCATGTTTAGTCCTGACTCTGGTCCATGTTTAGTCCTGACTCTGGTCCATGTTTAGTCCTGACTCTGGTCCACATGTTTAGTCCTGACTCTGGTCCATGTTTAGTCCTGACTCTGGTCCACGTTTAGTCCTGACTCTGGTCCACGTTTAGTCCTGACTCTGGTCCATGTTTAGTCCTGACTCTGGTCCACGTTTAGTCCTGACTCTGGTCCATGTTTAGTCCTGACTCTGGTCCACGTTTAGTCCTGACTCTGGTCCACGTTTAGTCCTGACTCTGGTCCACGTTTAGTCCTGACTCTGGTCCATGTTTAGTCCTGACTCTGGTCCATGTTTAGTCCTGACTCTGGTCCACGTTTAGTCCTGACTCTGGTCCATGTTTAGTCCTGACTCTGGTCCACGTTTAGTCCTGACTCTGGTCCACGTTTAGTCCTGACTCTGGTCCATGTTTAGTCCTGACTCTGGTCCACGTTTAGTCCTGACTCTGGTCCATGTTTAGTCCTGACTCTGGTCCACGTTTAGTCCTGACTCTGGTCCATGTTTAGTCCTGACTCTGGTCCATGTTTAGTCCTGACTCTGGTCCATGTTTAGTCCTGACTCTGGTCCATGTTTAGTCCTGACTCTGGTCCACGTTTAGTCCTGACTCTGGTCCACGTTTAGTCCTGACTCTGGTCCGGTTTAGTCCTGACTCTGGTCCACGTTTAGTCCTGACTCTGGTCCACGTTTAGTCCTGACTCTGGTCCATGTTTAGTCCTGACTCTGGTCCATGTTTAGTCCTGACTCTGGTCCATGTTTTCCTGACTCTGGTCCACGTTTAGTCCTGACTCTGGTGGGTCCACGTTTAGTCCTGACTCTGGTCCTGTTTAGTCCTGACTCTGGTCCATGTTTAGTCCTGACTCTGGTCCACGTTTAGTCCTGACTCTGGTCCATGTTTAGTCCTGACTCTGGTCCACGTTTAGTCCTGACTCTGGTCCACGTTTAGTCCTGACTCTGGTCCATGTTTAGCCTGACTCTGGTCCACGTTTAGTCTGACTCTGGTCCACGTTTAGTCCTGACTCTGGTCCGTTTAGTCCTGACTCTGGTCCATGTTTAGTCCTGACTCTGGTCCACGTTTAGTCCTGACTCTGGTCCATGTTAGTTAGTCCTGACTCTGGTCCACGTTTAGTCCTGACTCTGGTCCATGTTTAGTCCTGACTCTGGTCAGTGTTTAGTCCTGACTCTGGTCCATGTTTAGTCCTGACTCTGGTCCTGTTTAGTCCTGACTCTGGTCCACGTTTAGTCTGACTCTGGTCCATGTTTAGTCCTGACTCTGGTNTTTTATTGAAATTTGTTTTATGAATCAAAACAAAAAAAGGAAAAGGTCTAACTTTTCCTTTTTTGTTTTGAAATTGAAAATCAATTGAACAAATGATACACGGATTTGCATGGCTTGCAGTGTTTTTGATTTGCCATTTGTTTATTTTCATTTTGCTTAAATTTATTATTGCATTCATTTTTGGGGGTATTTTGCTTAGTTTGTATTTGATTATTTAAGCCTTGTTTTGTGTTAGTCCTGCAAACTCTGCACTTTAACATTTTACATGTCTAGGCCTATTTTAATTATTAATACTTAAAGAAAAAACTATATTTGTATAAATCCACCTCTCTTTATTGTCCCGACCTAGCGCGGCTTAAGTTTAATTATTTGTTTTTTTGTACATTGGTTCACTCTGGTCCAGGGCCATACACCCCCCTGGGTGGTTGTTGGTTCTATTGGAAATATAGGTCTCTCCCATCGCTCATGCTACAATCTGATTACTGATTGTGCAAGGAGGTGCTCGTGATCCAACTCTGGGTCCCGGCCGTATGGTTAGAAGAGTCTTAAATCTTACCTGACCCTGCTCAAGACGAGAGTGTGTGTGATTCTGAACAAAAAGCAGAAAGCACGTTATTTCTCTGGTGTGGCTCTAATAGTTACACAGTGCAGACGTCTTTGCTTGTGTGAGACAGAGTGGCTCAGCTCTTACATTAGCCTCATGGAGCACTTTTACTGACGGCATTTAGTAATAAGCGCCGGTGCTTTGTAGAAGTCGAGGTGAGGGCAGCCTGTGTCTGTGCAGTTTGACCAGCGCGGTGTGAATGGTCGTGAGATCCCGGGTTGGTGTTATTATTACCATTTCACTCTCTGTTTTTCCCTCCAAACACTTCCCACTAACATCTTTTGAAGCGTCTGATTCTTGATGAATAATTAAACCGTGACACTCACCAGTCTCTTCTGAGGTCGGATCAAAGGTCGGTTGATGCCGTTCATCTTGTGATAAAGTCCACAGGCGTTGCACAGATAGTGACCCGTCCGTCTCTGCGCCAGAGCGGAGTCGACACGGAGCCGCAGTTCACGCACTCTCGGGCCCTCGGAACTCAGGTCGTCCACCAGGTCTGAGAGAAAGAAGAGAAGAGTCAAGTCCAACGACAAAACAAGAGCAAACACAGAACTACAGCAAGTTTGAAGCAAGAGAGAACACAGCTAAAGTCGTCCACGAAGTCTGAAACAAATCAGAGAAGTCAGGTCCAACAGAAAGTTTGAAACAAGAGCACAGGCAAAGGCAAATTTATTTGTATAGCACAATTCATACACAAATCAATTCAAAGTGCTTTACAAGGCAGGAAAATATACATCAATAATTACAATACAACGTGATTAAAATATATAAAATGATTAGCATAAATTTACTTTAAAAGAAGTAAAGAAATAAAGAGTGCAGACAAGGTATTTCAGTCATATGCACAGATAAAAAGAAATGTTTTTCAGCCTAGATTTAAACATTGTCACAGTGGAGGCCTGTCTTACATCATCTGGAAGACTGTTCCAGATCTTAGTCCTGACTCTGGTCCACGTTTAGTCCTGATCTGGTCCTGACTCTGTCCATGTTTAGTCCTGACTCTGGTCCATGTTTAGTCCTGACTCTGGTCCACGTTTAGTTCCTGACTCTGGTCCACGTTTAGTCCTGACTCTGGTCCATGTTTAGTCCTGACTCTGGTCCACGTTTAGTCCTGACTCTGGTCCACGTTTAGTCCTGACTCTGGTCCACGTTTAGTCTGACTCTGGTCCCTGACTCTGGTCCACGTTTAGTCCTGACTCTGGTCCATGTTTAGTCCTGACTCTGGTCCATGTTTAGTCCTGACTCTGGTCCGTTTAGTTTGACTCTGGTCCAGTCTGTCTGTCCGTGTTTAGTCTGACTCTGGTCCGTTTTAGTCCTGACTCTGGTCCATGTTTAGTCCCTGACTCTGGTCCACGTTTAGTCCTGACTCTGGTCCACGTTTAGTCCTGACTCTGGTCCACGTTTAGTCCTGACTCTGGTCCGTGTTTAGTCCTGACTCTGGTCCTGACTCTGGTCCAGTTTAGTCCTGACTCTGGTCCATGTTTAGTCCTGACTCTGGTCCGTTTAGTCCTGACTCTGGTCTGGTCCACGTTTAGTCCTGACTCTGGTCCACGTTTAGTCTGACTCTGGTCCACGTTTAGTCCTGACTCTGGTCCATGTTTAGTCCTGACTCTGGTCCACGTTTAGTCCTGACTCTGGTCCACGTTTAGTCCTGACCTGACTCTGGTCCACGTTTAGTCTGACTCTGGTCCATGTTTAGTCCTGACTCTGGTCCAGTTTAGTCCTGACTCTGGTCCACGTTTAGTCCTGACTCTGGTCCACGTTTAGTCCTGACTCTGGTCCACGTTTAGTCCTGACTCTGGTCCATGTTTAGTCCTGACTCTGGTCCATGTTTAGTCCTGACTCTGGTCCACCTGATCTTCCAGTCCTGACTCTGGTCCATGTTTAGTCCTGACTCTGGTCCATGTTTAGTCCTGACTCTGGTCCATGTTTAGTCCTGACTCTGGTCCATGTTTAGTCCTGACTCTGGTCCACGTTTAGTCCTGACTCTGGTCCACGTTTAGTCCTGACTCTGGTCCACGTTTAGTCCTGACTCTGGTCCATGTTTAGTCCTGACTCTGGTCCACGTTTAGTCCTGACTCTGGTCCACGTTTAGTCCTGACTCTGGTCCATGTTTAGTCCTGACTCTGGTCCATTTAGTCCTGACTCTGGTCCAGTTTAGTCCTGACTCTGGTCCACGTTTAGTCCTGACTCTGGTCCATGTTTAGTCCTGACTCTGGTCCACGTTTAGTCCTGACTCTGGTCCACGTTTAGTCCTGACTCTGGTCCACGTTAGTCCTGACTCTGGTCCATGTTTAGTCCTCTGGTCCATGTTTAGTCCTGACTCTGGTCCATGTTTAGTCCTGACTCTGGTCCACGTTTAGTCCTGACTCTGGTCCATGTTTAGTCCTGACTCTGGTCCACGTTTAGTCCTGACTCTGGTCCACGTTTAGTCCTGGTCCACCTGACTCTGGTCCATGTTTAGTCCTGACTCTGGTCCACGTTTAGTCCTGACTCTGGTCCGTTTAGTCCTGACTCTGGTCCATGTTTAGTCCTGACTCTGGTCCATGTTTAGTCTGACTCTGGTCCATGTTTAGTCCTGACTCTGGTCCATGTTTAGTCCTGACTCTGGTCCATGTTTAGTCCTGACTCTGGTCCATGTTTAGTCCTGACTCTGGTCCACGTTTAGTCCTGACTCTGGTCCACGTTTAGTCCTGACTCTGGTCCATGTTTAGTCCTGACTCTGGTCCACGTTTAGTCCTGACTCTGGTCCATGTTTAGTCCTGACTCTGTCCACGTTTAGTCCTGACTCTGGTCCACGTTTAGTCCTGACTCTGGTCCACGTTTAGTCCTGACTCTGGTCCACGTGTCCTGACTCTGGTCCATGTTTAGTCCTGACTCTGGTCCACGTTTAGTCCTGACTCTGGTCCATGTTAGTCCTGACTCTGGTCCATGTTTAGTCCTGACTCTGGTCCACGTTTAGTCCTGACTCTGGTCCACGTTTAGTCCTGACTCTGGTCCATGTTTAGTCCTGACTCTGGTCCATGTTTAGTCCTGACTCTGGTCCACCTGACTTTATGTCCTGACTCTGGTCCATGTTTAGTCCTGACTCTGGTCCATGTTTAGTCCTGACTCTGGTCCATGTTTAGTCCTGACTCTGGTCCACGTTTAGTCTGACTCTGGTCCACGTCCTGTCCTCTGGTCCACGTGTTTAGTCTGACTACCTGACTCTGGTCCAGTTGACTCTGGTCCAGTCCTGACTCTGGTCCACAGTCCTGACTCTGGTCCAGTTTAGTCCTGACTCTGGTCCAGTCCTGACTCTGGTCCCTGACTCTGGTCCATGTTTAGTCCTGACTCTGGTCCAGTCCTGACTCTGGTCCAGTCTGACTCTGGTCCACGTCCTGACTCTGTCCATTTAGTCCCTGACTACCTCATGGTCCATGGTTTAGTCCTGACTCTGGTCCACTGTTGTTTATTTTGTCCTGATCCTGGTCCATTGTTTTTTAGTCCTGACTCTTTTTTTTGTCTAGTTGTTTAGTTTTATTCCTGACTCTGGTCCATGTTTAGTCCTGACTCTGGTCCATTTTATCCTGATCTGTCCAGTTTAGTCCTGACTCTGGTTTTCCACCTGTTTAGTCCTGACTCTGGTCCATGTTTAGTCCCTGCACTCTTCGTTTTAGTCCTGACTGTCATTTAGTCCTGACTGGTCCTGTTTAGTCCTGCTTGTCAGTTAGTCCTGACTCTGGTCCATGTTTAGTCCTGACTCTGGACACCAGCAGGAGGCCGGTCCCTGAGGTCCTCAGAGTGCGAGATGGTTCATAATGCACTAACATGTCAGAGATGTACTTTGGTGCTAGTCCATGGAGAGACTTAAACACAAGCAGAGCTGTTTTAAAGTTTATTCTCTGAGCCACTGGAAGCCTCTCAAATCCTCCAAGAAGTCAGAAAAAGTAAAAGAATAATAGGAGTCAAAACACACTGTGGAAGTCAAGTCAGGTCAAGTCCCAGATTTAAGACTGCAGCAGTGTTTGTGAGAAGATTTAACACATTTTTTACAAAAAAAAGGGAAACTCAGATTTCAGCTTTTTAAAATGAATCATTCTTACATTTGATTTGGATTATTTAGATACATTTAAACCAAACTAAACATTACAGATCAGAGGCTCTTGAACTTTGCAGACCAGAAAGTCCTTATCTGTTCAAAAACATTCCAAGGACATGATATCATTTTACACACTGGGCAACGCGATGGCACAGCGGTTAGCGCTCTGTTCTCCCCGTGTCTGCGTAGGTTTCCTCTGGATACTCCGGTTTCCTCCTACAACTAAAACATGTCCAATGTGCCTCCCTCTCCAGGACAACAGATGGAAATGAGCTGTATGCTAGAATCTAATACAATCTGTGATCAATGTCATTGTACATTGTCCATTGGGCGACACGGTGGTGCAGCGGTTAGCGCTCTGGCCTCATAGTAAGAAGGTTCTGGGTTCGACTCCTGGGCCGCCTGGGGCCTTCTATGTGGAGTTTGCATGTTCTCCCGTGTCTGCGTAAGTTTCCTCCTACAACTAAAAACATGTCCATTAATGCCTCCCCTGACCCTTCCCCCAGGGCTCTCCTGCAAAAGAGATTCTGAATCTCAGTGGGACTTCCCTGGTTAAATAAAGGTACATTAAATTAAATTAAATTAAATTAAAATTAAATAAACATTACCTTACCTTACTGGTAGTTTATGACATTTCTTAAGTTTATATGACATTTTTTATGACAAATGTATTTCTTTTGGTCAGTTTTACTGGTTCAGTTGTTTTTTCATCTACAGAGTTCTATGTTTAGAATTGTATGATAAGAAGTAATACTGAAGAAACAATCAGTGTTTCATGTTTGAGGGAGCCACTACAGAGGGATTATTTGTTTCTCAACCCGGGGGACGCACACACTGAAAAAAGGCCTTTAAAAAAAAAAGAAAAGAAATGAAAATTTGAGGTAAAAATCTCTCATTGCAGTGAAATAATCTCAGAGCAGTAGAACATGTGAGTAATCTGGTTGTTTTGAGCACGAAATGTTAGTTTCAAGTTCTTTTGACAAGATTTTTAATCAAATTTTTTCTTGATTCAAACAATTATGACTTAAGCAGAAACACATTTGTTTTTATGTCTCTTGATAAGATAAATCTACAAGTTAGTTTTTTTTTTTTTTTTTTTTGAAGTGCAGGCGTTTTTTCATATTTTACTGTGAAACTTTATTAAATATTTATCAAACATAAATCAGAAAATAAAAACGCCATCATGTGTTTTCTACTTTAATTCATTAAAAACACTCCTCGTGATGGATGATGCTGCGCGCGCACGTGGGAATGTCACAGGAGACAGGCGTGCACGCGCGTGGGCCGTTATCAGCCTCGCGCGCCGGAGGTCCGTCCGTTCATCCATCACGAGCCTGACGCACGGTGACGCACGGCCCGCGCCTGGACCCACGCATTCTCCGTGTGTTTGTGGAGCTTTGACACGAGACAGGACCGAGCGCGCGACGTGACGTGACCCGGGCACAAAGACGTGACGTGACGCAGACGAACCACGGAGTGAGGCGCGTGAAGTTTTTGCAAAATAAATCCAAAGCATCTGTTTTATTTCTCTTTATGAAGCTGCAGAGTTTTTTCATGGACTGTTTCTAATTCGCCTTTTTGGCATCTTTATGGGATTGTCTCCTATAATAGGCCTGTTACATTTAATTATAAATACAGCAAATTGCGGCCCAGGGGCCAGATGTGGTCCTCGACTTGTTTTAACTCAGCCCCTGGCTCATTTTTGACAAACAAACAAAAACTTACAAGAATAAACATTTTCAAGATGATACTTATAGAGTAAAGCTTTAAATGTGTAATTTTTTCTTATAAAAATCATTTTAATTAAATCTGGTAAAATCTTAAGTGCAATCTTGAAAAATCTTTTATGTAAAATAATGAATGTTTTTTTTGTTGTTGTAAAACTATCACTTTTTAAAGGTTCAACTTTATTCATACAAATGTATTAATTGTTTTCAAAATGTCACTGGTTTATTCTTGTAGTTTAACTTTATTCTTTTTGCAACAGTGACAAAGTTACACCAGTGACAGTGTTTACAGTTTTTCTAATCCACATTACATTTAGGATTATTCATTTTATTATAACCCAGATTAGACCTAAACAAACAAAAATAATAACATGTAAAATGTCTTGTCAAAATGAAAAAGAAAGTAGAAAAACATGAAATAATTATAATAGGCCCTAATAATGAATTTAGGCCCATCAGATAAAAAGTTTAGTGAATTTTCCTTTTTTACAAATCAATGTGTCCTGCCTGAAAACATTAAAATATAACTCATTTATTTTAGAATATAGATAAACTCCACGTGTGTCCTGGTTCATAAAGACGCAGCTGAAACGTAAAGGCCGCAGCTCAGCGTCACGTGTTTGGCCCCTGAGACTGGCCCCTGTTTAACCCCTCACTCGCCTCTCATTGGCCCGTGTTTAACCCCTCACTCGCCTCTCATTGGCCCGTGTTTAACCCCTCACTCGCCTCTCATTGGCCCTGTTTAACCCCGCACTCGCCTCTCATTGGCCCCTGTTTAACCCCGCACTCGCCTCTCATTGGCCCGTGTCTGGCCCTCGCGCCGTGGAGACTTTCACGCGCGGTGTGTGGAGTTTGCTCCGGACCAGGCGCGTGGCTCGGGTCAAAGTGTGGAGTGAATCACAGTTTGGATTGACGCGCTGAAGCTTTACAGACGCAGAGACACGCGCTCATGTGTTTAGATCAGAACATTTATGGTTAAAGTCTGATTGTTATTGATCTGAACAAACTGATCAGGCCGATCATTAAAGGCCTGTTCAGTGAGTTTGTCTAAACTGAAAGAATTAAAGAAAAACACGTTTATTTGCAACGGCAAAGACAGATACAGGGTTATATTTTAATTATGTTGTCTTGTCTTTGTAATTTTGAAGCATCTTTTCCTGCCTTGTACAATGTTTGTGAGATTAAAGTGACACTGAGGAAAACCAAAGACAGAAATAAAAAACATATGGAACTTGAGAATGTTTTTCATGAGGATAAACATTGATGTAAAAATGTGGATAAGCCTGAGCCAATAAAGGAACAGTTTTTTGAACTGAAAGCAGCAGGTGGAGGCTCTGCTCTTGTGCAAATAAAAGTCTTTTTATGGCCATAAAGCCGCTTAAAACAGACACAGGATTTAGTTCATTATTTGGTGAAACAAAACCATTTAAACGTGCTTCAGATTTACGCACGGACACTTGGCCTTTACAGAATATCCGCTCGAAGAATTGTGTTTTTAATGTTCATGAGGCGGGTCATGTATCGGACAAAGTCACGTCATAAAAACCACTGAGATAGAAATTTGCAACAACAGCAATAATAGCTCATAGTCTTTAAAACCTTTATAAACCATTCTGGACTCATTAAAGCTCACATTTGTCAAACACATAATTATATATAATTATAATAGTATAAATGTGACTCACCGAGCCCCCCGCGCCTCGCGCCGGGCCCCGCCCCTCTCAGACTCAGGACGCCGCTGTCGAAGGGTCCCGGGCTCCAGGAGCACGTGCTCATGTCCGGGCTCACGTAGGCGGCGTACGGGCTCGTGTACGCACCGCTGACGGAGCGCAGCGCGCCGCCGTACTGTTCCGCTCCGTGACAGGAGGAGAAACCCGGAGGCGCGTCCGCGGAGCTCTGCGGCCAACCGTGCGTCTGCGCCGCGTCACAGCTCTGCAGGTACGGCAGCACGCGCGCGGTGGGCACGTACACCGGAGAGGCGGCTGGCGCGTGCACGTAGCTGCCCGTGTCGTGCGCGTGGTACGGCGGCTGTCCGGAGGAGAGCGCGAGGCCTTGGTACATGATGAAGGGATGAAGGACCGAGGAGAGAAAGAAGAGAAAGTCCTGAACAAAAGAGTAGTCCCGGATAGAAGAAGAGTCCGAGGCGCCGCGAAGAGAGAGAAGAGCGACTCCGGAGCTGTGGGAGAGAGAGAGAAAAACACGTTAGAACTGTGGATTTAACACGAGCCACGAGAGCATAAGAGTCACACGAGCGGCGGAGGAAGAAAAACGTTAAACATTTTTCGTTTTGAAACACATTTTCGCAATTGAACTCTTTAAAGGCGTTTATGAAAGGAAAAGCAGAGATATTTGAAATGCCTGATTTGCAAAGTACAAGCTGAAATAAATAATTTTCTATTATATAAACCTGATTTATGTCTGTGTTCTAAATAAAGAATGAATTAAAAAAATAAAAATAAATAAATCAGACCAACAACTGCATTTTGACAAGATCATTCTGCTGAAACGAAATCTTCCAAATAAAAGGTTTTAGTTAAATGAAAGAAAAGGTTTGACAGATCTCTGGAATAATTCTCACATTTTTTATTTTCATTTGTAAATCTTTAATTTAAATAGCCTCGCAAAACCAAAATAAAAAATACAGAAAACGCAAAGTTGAATCTGCGCCACTAAAAATACACCATCGCTCATATTTCACGCGTGACATTGTCTGATAACGTGTCCTTGTATTAAACACGCGCGTTTGTCTCTCCAATCACGGTCATAACGGAAACTTAATCAAACAAAACGCGGAGAGAGAGGAAAAAAAGAGAAAGAGGAGAGGAAAGATCAGCGCGTATTTTATCTCACCAGAGCGGAAAGATAACGAGGCGGCGGCGAGAAAAGTCCACAAACAGCTGCTGGAGTCCGGGGAAAGAGCCGCTGGAGTCCCGGGGAAAGAGCAGCAGAAGTCCCGGGGAAAGAGCTGCTGGAGTCCCGGGGAAAGAGCCGCTGGAGTCCCGGGGAAAGAGCTGCTGGAGTCCCGGGGAAAGAGCCGCTGGAGTCCCGGGAAAGAGCTGCTGGAGTCCCGGGGAAAGAACCGTTGGAGTCCCGGGAAAGAGCTGCAGGAGTCCCGGGGAAAGAGCTGCTGGAGTCCCGGGGAAAGAACCGTTGGAGTCACTGGTAAAAGAGTAAATCCGCGCGTAAAGCTGTGCGTAAAAGTTGTGCGTAAAAGTTTGGAGACGTTTGGAGAGGTCTCTGTGTCTGGAGATGGCTGGAGGTCGCTGCTGTTGATTCTGCGCTGATTTGCTCAACCTGAAGATTTGTACAGGACATGACCACGTGACCAGAGAGAGAGACTGAGGTAAAGGGCGCGTGGGGGAGAACGGGAGGGAGGGAGAGAAGGAGGAGGGATAGAGGGGGAGGAGGGAGAGGAGGAGGGAGAGAGAAGGAGGAGGGATAGAGAGGGAGGGAGAGAGGAGAGAAGGAGGAGGGAGAGAGAGAGAGAAAGAGAGGGGGGAGGGAAAGGAGGAGAAAAAAGAGAGAGGGTGGAATAAAGAGGAAAAGGATGGCAGAGAGAGAGGTAGGTGGGGGAAAGAGGGGGACAGAGAGGGGGAGAGAAAGAGAGAGAAGGAGGAGGAGAGAGAGAAAGAGACGGAAGGAGAGAGAGAGGGAGGGAGGGGGAGAGAGGGAGAGAGAAAGGGTGGAAAAGGGATAGCAGCGTGAGGGAGGAGGGAAGAGAAGGAGAAGGTGAGAGATGGAGGGGAAAGAGAGAGAGAGAGAGGGGAGGTTGGTACAAAGATAAAAAAGAAGAGAAAAAAGTGAAGAGAGAAAGAAAGACAAAAAGAAAGAGAGAAGGGGTGAGAGGGTAAAGAGGAAGAGGTAATGAGGGGAGGCAGAGAGAGAGAGAGAAAGCGGGAAGGGGTGAGGAGAGAGAGAGAGAGAGAGGTGGGAGGAGTTTAGTCTTTACTTTTTCTTGGGACAAACAGAAAAACAGGAAGAAGTTTGAAGGTTGGAAACTTTTTAAAAATTAATCAGCTTTTGTCCGGAAGAAAGTTCGTCTCGCCCGAAAACACAAACACACAAGAAAAGTCTGGTATTTGTGCTTTTAATGAGGAAACTATAGATGTTCTCCATTTGAAAAAGAAAAACTAAAACATATAATTACACACGTTCATATTTGTACAAAACTGAATTACGTTTTCCCTTAAAAATAAATAAAAAATAAATAAATAAAATAATAATAATAATTCTAAAAAGCCACGAGAAGCAGTCTTTGAAAAAAAAAAAAAAAAAAGCAAAAGTTAATGCATAATAATAAAATGGTAACAATAATCTATAAAAGCATTGACAATAATGATTGACAAAGAAATATAATACAAAATAGGGTACTGTAAAATTAGAAAATATAAATATGAACAAAAATATATAGGCCTATAAGAGAGAAGAAAAATGCAAATAATACATTATATAAAAGTAGAGAAAATAATAATATGAATAATAATAATGACAATAATAATAAAAGGCCTAAATAAATAAATAGATACATATACAAAATAAAAATAATAATGACTTGTTTTTACACTGCAAAAAAGGAAACTCTGACTTAAATAAAATGAGTGGAATGAAGCATATTCATCTTAAAAGACCAGGTCTTGTTTTAAGATTCTCTCCTGATTTATCTTATTTAGATAAACAAACTTATTTGAAGTAAATATGTTTCTGTTTTAAGACAGAATTGTTTAAATCAAGAAAATTTTTGATTAAAAAAATCTTGTCAAAAGAACTTAAAACTAGTGTTTTCTGCTCAAATCAAATGTTCTTCCTGCACTGACAGATTTTTTTCATTTGAAATAAAACATTTTAATCTCAAAAGCAGTAGTGTAGCTCTTCTGTTTTTTTTTTTTATTTCTCCAAAACTCGGACACTTTGAGTTCTTGAAGTTTGCACAAAAGACCCAGAGCCACAGTTGAAAAGGCCTTATATATATAAAGAACGTGTCGTGTTTTTGTCTCGCTCCTGTCACGGCTCGGCTCGGGTCACGTGGCCTGATCTTTTACACTCGTGAATCTTTCCCACGTTTCTATAAAACCCTCGCTGTGATTTTTACCTTTTACTGTTGTTTTTGCGCAGATAAACGTGTCCGTTTTTACGAGCGTCAGATTCGAGCGTCAAAGTGGCGCAGCTGCGATAAAAACTCTGAGAATGAATAACCAGAGTTTCCAGCACCACCAACAGTGTGATTCTGTTTCCTCTCGGACACCAGAGTTTATTAAAGCCACGAACAGGCCTCAATGTACGAGTATGTCTCTGGTGTTTGAGTTTATTTGAATTGAGGCCTTTGTTTGACTCATTAGAAATAGTCACGTGTTTGCAAAAATAAACCGCCTAAATATAAACAATAAAAAAGCCTAGGCCTTTACGTAAATATACATTTGGATTACAATAGTAAAATATAATAGTTCTTTGCGTTTTCGACGATGTAAAATAAATAAATAAATAGATAAATAAACAGGGGAGACAAACGCTTCTGCTCTGCACAGAATTAACCTGCTCCTTCAGCTGCTGTTTAAGTGAAAGACGTTTGACAATTTAGGAAACTTTTTACTGCAAAAAAATAGTTTTTTTTTTTTTTTTGAGCAATGAAGTTACACATTACAGGATCTAATGTTTTTATTCTGGAGCAGTCATTCTATAGCCTATGTCTAAAACAGGGTTTGTGGCCTCTTCCTAAAAGAGAAAATAAATCCCCTGGCCGCTCTCTTTCATTTTGGATGACGTATTTAGATTTATGCTTTTTGTCCAAAATAAGCTTTATGTGTCCTTTGTTTGACTGGTTTTAATCTCAGAAACGTTATCACTTTAGTTGAAAAAACAAAAACAAACGTAAAGTTCAAAGCTAGTGTTTACCACAGCAGTTTAGTGTTTTATTAAAATAAGATCACAGAGTTTCTAGAGTATCTGTACTTTACTTGAGTATCACAAAATCTGGTGACTTTTTACTTTTACTTCTTACATTTTTCAAGACGTATCTGTACTTTCTACTCCCTACAACCAGGTGAGTTACTTTATAAGCCCATAAACATTTGTTTTTCCTTTTAAAACTGCTGCTGCTGTGTATCAGCGCTTTGTGAACAAATTAACAAGTGAAAATCACTAAAAACGTTATAATTCCTAATGAAAAGTACATGTTTATCACATGATAAAAGTCAGATGAATTATAATTAATAATTCATCTTCACTCACGACAACACAAGCAACTTTATGCTCTGCAAAAATACATTTTGAGATTGGTTAAAATGTTTTAAAACCTGGATTTTCTGTATTTTTTCTGGTCCAAATGGTTTTATTTTATGTGCCTAGATTATATGACTTGTTTTGTTGTGTTTTCTGCCTTGTTTCAATACATTTCTTCTTGTTTCAAGTTTAATGAAATAAAACATTTATACTGACGACGTTGGGCTCAAATCTCTTGAAAACATCAGAAATGTCTTGAAACAAGTGAAATAAACTGACACATTTTTAGTAACCTAAAAGTTTTAATCGAGACTATACTTTTGGCAGGGTGTGATACTTTTTACTTTTTGTACTTAAGTAAATTTACACACATTTACTTTTATACTTACTCAAGTAACAAAGTTCCAGCAGGACTTTGACTTTTACCAGAGTCATTTTTTACACAAGTAACTGTACTTTTACTTGAGTAGTGAACTTCAGTACTTTTGCCATCTTTGTTGACGACCTTCCAGTCTGATAAATGCATTACCTTTGATAAATTAAAAAATAATTGTTGTAATTTCATGTTAGATTTGTCTCATGTTGTGGAGCGATTGTAACACTTGACTTTCTTGTCTTGAAATGAAACAAACTGAACCCAAACCTGTTCACGCGTCAAGCCAAGATCTGCAGCTTTCATTTAACGTAGTTTTAAACAATGTCAAAAGTTGAAATGTCAAATTTAAAAAGTGAACATTAAAAGTGTGCGGTTAATCTAGTTTCTGCTCGTGACGTGTGAGACGTAAACGGCCTCGTACGGATTCAAGGCGTGTTTAATGCAGTTGGGTCATTCTCTGAAAGTGGGACCATTTTGACCATTGGTTATTTGACAGGTTTTCATTAAGTAAATAGTAATAATTTAGTTTTAATTTTTTATGTAATATATACTACTAATGTGCCTCTAAAAGATTTAAAAAAATTGCAGCCCAAGATAAGATGGAACTTTTTTTACAACCTATTTAAAAAAAAAATAGCTTAAATAATGGACCGAAAATGTGACATTCTTATCCAGCAATAAACATGATGTAATGTCCTCATGTAAACTCGATAAAATACAGCATTGAAACACAATAAAATAAAGAATAATGTTGGAAAATATGTTTGCATTTGGTTTTTCTACTTTTTGTATTGAGTTTTAGCTGAATTCCTGGGTATCCGAATGTAACTGTTGGTGTCCATATAAGTTACACACGGACCTGATCAGTTTTATCAGCAAGTGAAGACTTTTCAACGCTCAGGAACCTTCAGCGGATAAACGCCACTAATGTGTGTATTCAGAGAGAATATCTCAAAATCTACATTTTATTTAGTTTATAGACACTCTCTCAGCTAAAACATGTGTCAGTTGTGTCCAGTTGGTCAGTCGGTGTCCAGTTGGTGTCCAGTCGTGGTGTCCAGTCGGTGTCCAGTTGGTGTCCAGTCGGTGTCCAGTTGGTGTCCAGTCGGTGTCCAGTCGGTGTCCAGTTGGTGTCCCTTGGTGTTCAGTTGGTGTCCAGTTGGTGTCCAGTTGGTGTCCAGTCGGTGTCCAGTTGGTGTTCAGTTGGTGTCCGGTTGGTGTCCATGTTACATGCGGAATTCTGCTGGATTGAGAGCAATTGAAACTGAAATTGAAATGTCTATATTGTAAAAACTAGTTGTGCATCTTTCTTGACCATTCTAGATCCTGTCAGTACACTTCTCAAAGAGGGAAATCAACCTAAAAATAAAACAATTGCTGCAGTTTGAATTTTCAGCCTGGATGTCACACTTTATATCCCACTTTCACAGAATCACCCAGTTGACACGTTCTTTTCAAAAAGTTTTCTTAACGTAAAACCCGTGCGGAGTTTGTGGAAGTGTGAACAGAAGATCTAAACCAGCTCAAAGCTTGCGTCATTTTATTAAAAGCACATCGAGTAACTTTATGACAAAATAAATAAATAAATACTACTAAACATCCAATTCAAATACTTGTTTTTACTCTGAGTGAGTTTATGGCCTCAAAACAAGAGGAAGCCCCTCCTCCTGTAAGTTTCCATGGAAACACTGCTTATTTAGCTATATTTCTTCACTTTGTCATTAAAAATGATTTGATCCCCTTTAAGAATGTTCCAAAAGGATCCTTTTAACTTCATATATTTCTCTTGAAGTTGAGTTTTACCTCCAGAAAGTTACAGTTTTACATTGTCAATGTTTCTACACAAAATCATTTATTTTATATTTATTGTAGACAGAGTTGGCAAGTAACTAAGTATTTTTACTCAAGTACTGTACTTAAGTAGTTTTTTTGAGTATCTGTACTTTACTTGAGTGTTACAAAATCTGGTGACTTTTTACTTTTACTTTTTACATTTTTCAAGAAGTATCTGTACTTTTTACTCCCTACATTTTCTAATTAGGTTAGTTACTTTATAAGCTCATAAACATTTGTTATTTCTTTTAAATATCAGGCCAAACCTGCTGCTGTCGTGTATCAGAGCTTTGTAAACAAATTAGCAAGTGAAAATCTTCAAAAACCTTTAAATTTGTAACAAAATTGACATGGTATCACATGATAAAATTATAATTAGTTTACTGTAAAGCCCATCTCTCACACCACAACATGACAAACCAACTTTATGCACTGCAAAAATGCATTTCGAGCGGTTAAAACCTGGATTTGGGGTATTTTTTCTGGTTCAGATGTGCCTTGTTTCAATACATTTCTTCTTTATTCAAGTCAAATTATTTGCTAATGAAGCCAAACATTTTCTCTCACTTCATTGGCAAATTTGATTCAAGCTCAAATCTCTTGAAAACATCAGAAATGTCTTGAAACAAGTGAAAAAAGCTGACAAATATCTAGTGTTCTAGTAGTTTTAATCGAGACTAACTTTTGGCAGTGTGATTCTACTTTTTACTTCTTTTACTTAAGTACATTTACAGTTGTTTACTTTTGTACTTTTACTCAAGTAAAGCAGTTCCAGCAGGACTTTGACTTTTATCAGAGTAGTTTTTTACACAAGTAACTGTACTTTCACTTGAGTAGTGAACTTCAGTACTTTTGCCATCTCTGATTGTAGATGACCAGACTTTCAAAACTAAAAACTGGGACACACTCAGGTTTTGCTGAGGGTGTAATAACAAAGTACATTCTTGTGCATTTCAAATGAAATCTGGTCTCATTCGCACTCATGTATAAAACTTTTATCAGTGTAATTTGTTTTGTGTGTTTTTGTCACTTTAACTAAAATAAATGGCATTATAATCCTCCTTTACTGTTGGGAAGAGTCAAAAATCAGGACAACTGAGACATGTCTTGTGTACATTTGGATAAATGTTCTGAACACAGAAAATGTACAGACTGTCAGCAGGTAAATAGAGACGTCTCGAATTTACTTCTTAAAGTGAAACTAACTGTAAAACCATTTGTTTGGCTGTTAAACTGTGTGTACGGTGAGTCTGATGAACCTCTGCGTATTGTTCCCTCTAAACTGAACACTAATCACACACACCTGCTGTCAGACTAATCCCACTGCTGCTCCCGGCTCTCAGTCCCTCCTTTCACCTTTCCTCAAAGCCTTTGTATGACTCCACAGTGTTTGAAACGTGTTTGTGGGAAGAGTTTAGAGAGTGAACATACCTTTAAAATATCAGTTTGAACTTTTGACCTCTCGCCTGGCTCCGCCCCCCTGATGACGTCACCTCCACGAGCCAAACCACGTGTCAAACCCAGCAGTGACGTAAAGGGAGGAACGTCACTGCGCCGTGAGTGTGGAGGTCAAAGTCAAGTTCTGTTTATGTCGTCTCCCCTTCACTCGTCTCTCTCTCTCACTCCTTTCTCTTCTCTTTCTCCCTCTCATCCTTTTTTCTTTTATCCCCATCTCCCTCTCCCTTTCTTTCTGTCACCTTCTCCCTCTCTTCTCTTTGACTCCCTCTCTCTCCTTCATCTTTCTTCCTCCCTCCCTCTCTCCATCTCTTTTCCCCTGTCACTCCTTTTTCTCCCCTCTTTTTCCCTTTTCTTCTCTCTCTCCTGCTCACCCTTTCCCTCTCTCATCCCTTTCTCCCTTCTCCCTTACTTTCGGTCACTCCTTTCTCCCTCTCCTCTCTGTGTCATCCCTTTCTTCCTCCCTCTTTCTTCCATCTTTCTCTCTCTCTTTCCCTCACAAGCTGCTTCTTTTCCAGTAAGACATATTTGATTATCATGAAACAAATCTGAAAACAATTCCAACATTCCATCTTTTCCATCAACAGCAGAAGAAACACCAGTTGTGTTTTATCATCGAGAGTTTCCCACAGAAAAAGCAGCAGCAGCGAGAAACACATCAGGAAGTCTGACATTTCAAGACTCAAACTTTTCTATTTAAGAAGTTTTAAAAACGGGCTCACACTCTCTCCTCGGCTTCGGTTTGCCGTTTCCTGAAAAGTAATGAGTCACTCATACAACGACAGGGTTCCCACTCATATCCCAAGAACATTTTCCAGGACATTCGCAACAAGAATTTTATATAATCACACCATCTACATCACCAATATTTAGCCTGTTTGTGACAATAGTCCACATTTATGACAATCACAGCATAACACCGGTGTGGGTACAATATTCACTCGGGCTGCAAAATCTACTCGGGTCGCACTTTCATGACGATAATGAACTTTATTTGAGCTTATTCTCTAGAAAATCGATATTTTAATTGCTGTTTATGATCAGTGTAAGTGTAATTTAGCTTTGTTATATAAAAACCGAACTTTAAAAAATATTATATTTCGCTAGCTTGGTAGCACCGCGTTAGCACAAGCGAGACGTCATGCTGCGCTCTGATTGGCTGTACACTCATGCGTGCGCTCTGATTGGCTGTAGAGTCATGCTGCGCTCTGATTGGCTGTAGAGTCATGCGTGCGCTCTGATTGGCTGAACATAGAGTAGTGGTTATTGTATTTTTATCATTGTAATAGCATACTTTTACATGAAATTACGATATCCATTCAATAAATCTTAGATAACTTTGATCTTTAATCACTGAAATCAGTGTTTCTCGTCAATCAGCAAAGACAAATACTTGTAACAGTGACATCTAGTGGACTCTTTATAAACTGCAGCAGCGCCAAAAACATGAAACGGCTTTTAAAAATACATTTTAGTTGCTACTAATGCCGATAAATTAAATTCTAGACAAAAATACATTTTGTTCGTATGTAATACAGATAAATTAGTGTGTTAGGACAATTATTTATCAATACATTGTAGGTAATGATAAGAGCATTTTCAACTCGAAGTTCTGCTCAACTATCTCTGAACAGAACACTCATTTAATGCTATAATAATTAATTTTAAAATGTAGATTTTTGAAAAAATAAAAAAATTAAAATAGCACACTAATTTAAAAACATACGTTAAAATAGTATTTTAATGTAAATAAATTCATTTTATTAGTCGAAAAAACTGTTTAACTCTCTCAGTGACGTCATCAACCCTTGACGGAAACTGCCCGAGTAGATTTTGCAGCTCGAGTGAATATTGTACCTACACCGGTTCTCAATCAAACTTTGATCTTGTCAGACAGGAACAATTTGCAAAGCTGCGACTCACTTTAACTGTCTCTTTTTGGTGTTTCATGAGCATCACAGTTACAGTATTTTTGCAGTGGTGCAGGAGAAAAACATGAGCAGGGGGTCTGGGGGTCCTCCCCCTGAGATTTTTGAAAATTAAGTCAATTTTGGTGCATCCTGATGCATTTTACAGATTTCCAGCGGCTGAAGAACATGAAAAAAAATCATGTTTTTTGACACTTTTTACCTCAGGCTGTAGAACTAAAATCAAAATACTGTTGAGCCTCTTTTGTAAAAATGTATGCCTCCAATTAAAACATTTGGATAAACAGCCAAGTGAAAAACGATAAATGAGATGTGAGGGAGCCTACATTTTGGAAGTTTTTGCAATCCGGGTTTGCAAATCCTATGTTTTTTAGCAGTTTTACATTAGTACAAAGGCATTTATTATTATTTTTTTACTGTGTTTGTACATTGTAAAAATCTGGTTCATTTGTTTGCGCACTGTTATACATTTAATTATTGGGCCCAATAATTTTCAGAAAAAACTATATATTTCCATGACATTTGGCGTTTTTTTTTTCATGTGTTTTCTATGACTGGAAAATGGGCTGATCATTTTCCAGATTTTCCAGGACGCGTGGGAACCCTGAACGATCAGTCTGGTCCAGTGAGCCGCGTGGATGTGCTGAACTCACAATATACTCACAATGTATCGTATCAGGATGTATCTGACGTGTACTGATACAGGAGGGGTGTATCTATATACGCATCGAGATCCTTAAACTCAGATAACTTACACTTATGAACCTGGACTGAAACTATTAAGCTGAAAAAATAACACTTGCATCCAACATAAAGAGCAGTGTGAAAATACAATTCTTCTGTATTTTAAACAGATTTTAGAAAGGCTTAAACTCAAAAACATGTTGAAAAGAGTTTTTTTCTATGTTGCAGATAAAAAAACTACATTAAATACTAGGGTTATCTATCTATCTATCTATCTATCTATCTATCTAGGCGTGGGGTAGCCGGGTGACTGGAGCCTATCCCAGTGACTTTGGGCCTTAGGCGGGGAACACCCTGGACAGTGGCCAACTCGTCGCAGAGTTAGACAGACAAACATTCACTCTCTCATTCACTCACTAAGGGAAATTTACAGTGATGCCCAATTAACCTAAACATGCATGTTTTTGGAGGTGGGAGGAAACTGGAGTACCCGGAGAAAACCAACGGTGACACGGGGAGAACATGCAAACTCCACCCAGAGAGATCATGAGATGCTGGCTGTTTCCCAAAGCCTAGGTACCTTGCCTTGCCTTGGTCTGATCTGGGCGTGGCAAGGCATTGACATCATCCAAGTCATGTTCCAATGTTCATGTCCTCCACAGGCAGTGTCCTTGGTTTGGTTAGCATGTGGCTAATTTATCAAGGATACACAAGTGTATCCTTCGGTGCCTTGCTCTGGGGAATTTACCCATAATGCACCGTGAACATTTGAGAGGAAAACATAAAAAAAACGTTTTAAAAGTACTTAATATGCAAAACAGACAAATTATACTTTAATAAAATACTTCTTTAGTAAAACATTTTTTTTAAATTAATATTATTGTATTTAAGTCTTCCTAAGAACATGAGCCCCTCCCTCATGTGTGTTCTGCTGCTTCATTAGGTTCACTTGATGCAGCGGTGTCTGATTCCTCTGAAGTCTGTTCCATTAGCCGCCACTTTGGGTCGAGTAAAGCCACTTGCCTTGGATTGGAAGGAACTGACTTTGGAGGAACTGGCTTTGGAGGCAAGGCAAGGCAAGGTACCTAGTCTTTGGGAAACAGCCGTTGATATGGTCCGACCCGGGAGTCCAGAGCTCTAACCACTTGGCTACCGTGCACCCAAATTAAATACACAGCATTTTTTCTGCATGAATCAAAATACCCATTTGGCAAATTTCTAGGATATTTTTTTGCAAAAAAAAAATCTTGAAATTGTATAGGGATGTACGTGTATTGGCATACGTATCGAAAGGCTCTTGAAAACACCCAGCTCTAGTGTGAACTCGTGGTCTCCGACTCCGTGTATGTGTGTATTATCCAGTCTCAACGTGAGTGACCACTGCGCACAGACGGATCTGGAGGCTGTGTGAGTCTGAGATCAGTCAGAATAAAACATCTCTACTTATGTAGAAAAGACTTTCCTCACAGGTTTATTGAGGTCAAATGATGAAAAAATAAACACTTCTTTTGTAATGTACAAAAACAGACCAAACTCACTGGCCTCACACACTTCTACACTCACTCACTAGGGCTGCACGATATATCAATATTGAATCAATAACACAATATTAACTGTGATTAGCTGATCACAAAAGCTGCGATTTTCAACTGTGATTGGACACAGCATCACTACGAGAGTGAACAGAGCAGCGACTAGTGACAGGCCTTTGAACTGCACAACACGACTGAGCAAAAGTCTCTACAAACACTGTTTTCATGACTTGTGCATATTCAGCCTAAACACTTAGAGAGTCATGTTTTAAAGTTGCTTCTAGTGTTAGCTGCTTACCTTAGCTTAGCTGGAACAGATAAAACACTGATAGTTTCCCAGGCAAAAGCTATGTTCAGTCGGTTTTCTTCACAAAATCCAAGTGAATAAAAGCTGCATGACTGACTGGTAATAGTCCAGAATCATTGCAGTGTCGCAGGTTTGCTTAATCCTTATGAGAAATATTTTAGAGATCTTTTTTTTCACTCTCAGCCACCAGAGATGTGCAAGGGGAGTTGAGTAGTGATGGGCCAAACGAGTCGACGCGTCAACACATGTATGGAGCACTAGAAAAGGCGCGTGTGTCGAGCCGTGTCAACATGTGTGCCACTTTAAGAAATGTCACGTGAGCAACACATCTACTGTGTCTTGTGGGTCACATGTGTCAACGCTGGAGCGAGTGTTTCTGACGCCCTCGTTTGATTTTGACACACAAAGCTGAGCATGACTGTGTGTCTGCACTGTGAGGCCAAAAATGATTAGGGTCTATATACATTTGCAGCTTGACAGAGTCTTAAGCAACTAAATAATTATTTACAAGCAAATATTTAACAGCAACAGACTAAAAGTCATAATAATTTTGCTCACAAAATAAGCACAGTTATTAGTTCATTCGCATTATTACGTCATCTCACGTGTAGCTCACCTGGGAGAGCAGGTGTTGCTCGGAGCAAAAGATCGCGGGATCGAACCTCAGGTCATTCTTTTTATTTTTTTCCTCTTATTTTATTTGTGCGTGTAGAGGCAAAGAAATCACAAGTTTGTGTGCTCCTGTAATGGGAAACGTTTCGTATGTGTGTGCACAGTAAAGAAAAAGGTGTCTTTTGTTCATAAACCGTCTCACCAGCTGTAACTTAACTGCACGTCACTGAATGAGCCCAGTGACTGCAATGCATTTATTAAACCACTTGATGGCGCTAGAATGCACCAACACTGGGTCTACACTGGGTCGACCCAGCTTGGGAAATGGGTTACACACACATTGACGCGCCAGTATTATTGTCCCTGAGCGATCTTTACTTACGTTTGTGTGACTGAAAGTTCGAAAGCATGCTCACCACAAACCAAATATGATTTATTCTTCCCAACAGCGTTTTAGGAATCCTGCCTTTCACTATCTTAAACTTCTTGATCTTTGCGACGGTCCTGTCCACAAACGTCCTGCGCTTTGTCGTGTTTTTAGTCCTTTTTACCCTCAGTCCGAGCGCCTGCAGCTCTTCCTCCATCGCAAACCTCTCGTCAGCCGCGATCCCGTCTCCTCTCCGCAGATACCCGGAGTCTAGAAGCTTCTGCAGCAGCGAGAAGAAGCCACTCTTCCCGATCACGTCCTTGTCCGGCACTGAACCTGCGAACAGAACGGACGAGAAGATGAGCGCGCCGCGAGGGTCACAGGTGACGAGAGTTTTCAGCGTGTCCGTGCTTCTGTCGTTCTGCAGCGCTCGCGACGTCAACCTCTCCGCTTTTAACTCTGCAAAACCCAAAAACGCTAAAGTGTCCGGGTGCTTTTCTCTGCGAGCTTCGGGCGTAGTTTGAGCGATAAAATCTCTGTGAGGCCAGATGGGAAGCTCTGCGAACGCGTCGTACATGAAGTGAATCCAGGAGGTGAAAACGCGCGCCGCCGTCTGCGTGTTCGTGCTGAATCTGAAGGCGAGGCTTTTGAAATCTTCGTTGTTGCGCAGTTTCATCAGCACGAGCAGCAGCTGGCTCCGGGAGGGCATCCCAGCGTCAGGCCAGTCCTTGCGCTTCGGCGGGGCGTACGTTTGAGCTGCGTTTGGACTGTTCGGGACGTTAAAGACGGCGCACAGCTGATTGAAACGCTCGTACGTGAAGCCGGTGCTGTACTCGAACATCTGGTTTATCTTGCTGTTGTGAAGAAGCTCGGCTGTGAGAGTTTGAAGCTGTTCTGTTCCAGTTTCTCCTGAAAATAATTCCACTTTAATGTCGTCTTTTGTTTCTTCTGGTTCTTGTTCAAGGCTCGGACACGACGGATTCTCCTCAGTCTCTGTTTCCATCGGATATTCAGGAGGTTCTGGACTCTCTGTAAAAGGAAAATGTGTGATTTAAGAGTTTGCTGATGCACACAACGAGAAAGACTTTCATTTCTGGAGACATGTCGTACGGTTTAAAGGCAATAGAACAAATACTAATGAAATGTGTAGAAATTTGAAAAAATGTCAAAATACAGATTCAGCAAATACAGATCATTTGTTGAAGCACCCACTAGATTTATGTAAGAAAAATGAAAAAGTACAGATATAGGCCGCACTTGTTAATAGTAAGTCTATGAAAACCTATAATTTTGCTGCATTGCCTTATAAGCCGCATAGTTCAAAGCTCAAGAAAAAAGTAGTGGCTTATAATCTAGAAATGACGGTACTTCTGTCCGCCTCGATGACTACAAAATCAAGATGCATGATGGGAAATGTAGTGCAGTGACAGGCTGCTGATTGGCTTTGATCAAACGTGACGCAGCAGTTCCTCCTCCTCTGTCTTTATCGTATTTGTGACTTTTATAACATCACACGTGTTTATCACAGGGGTTAAAGCACAAAAAAATTATTTGACTGAAAACTTTTTGCAGTCAAGATTTTAATTGCATTTTAATCGAAATAATACAGAGACATCTATGTTTTAATAGGTCTGATCTTAGTGATAATACATTTACAGCTTATGATAATTGAGAATTAAGATCGATGTAATAATGAGAAACTTTTTTAGTAGAGATGAGAAATATATATAGGCTAAACTCTTGCATATAAGGGGGGGTCCTCCCCTAGAAACTTTTGCTGAAAACAAAAGTAATTTCCTGCATTTTGGTGGATTCTAGAGGAATTTCTTCTGCTTTTTTACAGGTGCAGTTCTTGGCCCATGGTAGATGATATGTTACTATTATTACCTTGTCGGATTTGGATAAAGAATCTACTTTTTAATGTGAATAAATCGACAGAACGCCTGACGGGCCATGTTAGATACAGTAGCCACTTATCAGATAAACGTTTAAGAAAACATCACTAACGGAAATGTTCCTATATATTTTTTAAATGACTGAAATCCGTCACAGTGACTGAGAACTTTAAGCCCTGGATTATCATGAGTCAGAAAAGACCCAGACTGTTGAACATCACACACAGCAACATTAATACATGATCCTGATGAGCTGAAAGTCACTTTTACAAAGCCAAATCTAAAGTGTGCCTACTTTATCATGAGCTCTTTATTCTTTGCTCTGGTGATGTGTGAGTGAGTCAGTCTATGATGAGTGAGGGAAACACAAATGCATTTACAAAGTTGTATGTAGTTTTGTTCAACACTTCAAACAAACGCGAGAGCTGTGTTCTCTCCGTGACTCTGCGTGTCCAAGTTGACTCTCCTCACCTGTGTCTCAGCCGCCTGCTCTCGTCTGTGATCCAGGCAGAGATTTTCTCCAGTAAAGCTGCAGCGGAGCTCACAGCTTTGTCCTGCTGTGATTTCTTTATTAAACCTGAACAAGACTACCACCTGCTGGGAAAGGCTGGAATTGTGCTTGTCCAAATAAACCTTGGAAATGATTGTTGAAAGTGTAAGTTGATTTATTTTGTTGCAGCTGATTTTTGGTTTGTCGTGTTGAGCAGAATACTTTAACATTATTACACTGTATATTACTCTTTACTCAGTTAAAATATAATCTATTGTATTACATATTTACTTTGAATAACACTCTCTCTCTCTGTGACGTGCAAAACAAAGCCTTTTTCAAAAAGCGGGAAGGCAGAGAAGTGCGTTGGGGTGTGAAAAAAAAAAATCCTTATCGGGACATCAGCATCTAAAAGATTCGGTGTCAAAATTCGCTTCAACTCACGAAATTAGACACTGTCCGGTCTAAACGCAGCTGAAGACGTCATACTTACAAACGTATTTGATTATTATAGATGGTAAATCTTTCCAGTGTATCTCAACTCAAATGACTCCTACGTTTTACACAACTAATCGATTAATCAAAGGAATAATCGCCCAACTAATCGATTAGCAAGATAACTGTTAGTTGCAGCTCTACATGGTGGTATATTATATTCCTGTGTATTTCTATAACGTGTTACATTTGTAAAACACTGTTGGTTTGATCTTTGAACAACAAAGAAACAGAGCCAGGTTTTTGTGATCAGGCTGGTTTGCGCAGTTATAACAGAACTGATGTGAACGTGTGCGTTACTCACTGTGAGCGGCGTGTTGATGACTCTCTTTTGCGTGATGACGGAGAGCCGCGCATTGATGACTCTCTTCTGCGTCCTGACGAAGAGTGGCGTACAGGTGACTCTCTTCTGCGACCTGACAGTGAGCAGCGTACAGATGACTCTCTTCTGCGTCCTGACGGAGAACCGCATATTGATGACTCTCTTCTGCGTCCTGACAGAGACGATGACTCTCTTCTGCGTCCTGACAGTGAGCCGCGCATTGATGACTCTCTTCTGCGACCTGACAGTGAGCGGCGTATTGATGACTCTCTTCTGCGTCCTGACGGAGAGCCGTGCATTGATGACTCTCTTCTGCGACCTGACAGTGAGCGGCGTATTGATGACTCTCCTCTACGTCGTGACTGTTAGCGGCGTGTTGATGACTCTCAGCAGCGTATTGATGACTCTCTTCTGCGTCCTGACGAAGAGCCACGTATTGATGACTCTCTTCTGCGTCCTGACAGAGACGATGACTCTCTTCTGCGTCCTGACAGTGAGCCGCGCATTGATGACTCTCTTCTGCGACCTGACAGTGAGCGGCGTATTGATGACTCTCTTCTGCGTCCTGACGGAGAGCCGTGCATTGATGACTCTCTTCTGCGACCTGACAGTGAGCGGCGTATTGATGACTCTCCTCTACGTCGTGACTGTTAGCGGCGTGTTGATGACTCTCAGCAGCGTATTGATGACTCTCTTCTGCGTCCTGACGAAGAGCCACGTATTGATGACTCTCTTCTGTGTCCTGACAGTGAGCGGCGTATTGATGACTCTCCTCTGCGTCCTGACGATGAGCGGCGTATTGATGACTCTCTTCTGCGTCCTGACGGTGAGCGGCGTACTGACGACTCTCTTGACTCTCCTCTGCGTCATGATGGTGAGCGGCGCGTTGATGACTCTCTTCTGCGTCATGCCAGTGAGCAGCGTATGGATGATCCGCAGTGGCTTGATGGCGAGCGGTGTATTGATGATTCTTTCGACTCTGCTCTACGTCGTGATGACTCTCTTGACTCTCTTCTGTGTCTTGACGGCGAGCTGCGTATGAATGACACTCTTCTACGTTGTGACGGCGAGCAGCGCATTGATGACTCTCTCGACTCTGCTCTACGCCGTGATGGTGAGCGGCGTGTGGATGATTCTCGTGACTCTCTTCTGTGTTGTGACGGCGGGCGGCGTAATGATGACTCTCCTCTGCGTCGTGACTCTCTTGACTCTGATCTGCGTCGTGAAGGTGAGCTTCCCGTTGACGACTCTTTTTTGCGTCCTGACGGCGAGTGGCATTTTGATAATCCTCAGCAGTGTATTGATGAATCTTTAATGGGTCCTGACGGTGAGCAGTGTATTGATGACTCTCTTCTACGCTGTCATTGTGAGCGGCGTACTGATGACTCTGTTCTGCGTCGTGATTGTGAGCGGCGTATTGATGAATCTCAGCGGCGTATTGATGACTCTCTTCTACGCTGTCATTGTGAGCGGCGTATTGATGACTCTGTTCTGCGTCGTGATTGTGAGCGGCGTATTGATGATTCTCAGCGGCGTATTGATGACTCTGTTCTGCGTCGTGATTGTGAGCGGCGTATTGATGAATCTCAGCGGCGTATTGATGACTCTGTTCTGCGTCGTCACTGCTGGAGGTGGAACCGGAGACTCTGCATCAGCGCACAGTTCATGTACATCATCAGCCTTTGTACCGTCAAATATAACCATAACATCCATCTTTATTACCAGACCTACCTTTGCTTTAGCGGCATCAAACATTCTCTGATCTTCCTCTTGAATCGTTTAGAAAGAGGCATTTGCAGAGCGTTGAACATGACGGGATTGGGAAACTGAAAAGAAGGGTGTCCGTGCACAAAATGCTACGAAAGAAGAAAACCAAATGAGTTCAACTGTAAACTGATCAAAATAGGTTAGCGTAAGGGAGCACCGAGCTTTGAGTCGTTCAGCTCGTGTCAAAACACATGGACGCTACTGAATTAGACAAAATACTTTGCTGGGAGTTTGTAGAAAAGAATTGTGATTATGTAAGTTAATATTAATACGAGATGACAGACATCAGACCAAGTCATACTGTTCTACTGTTTTAAGTTTAGATAAATGTCACTTAATGCGTAAATCTCCTCTTAAACTCTTATTTTCCTGTTTCACAAAGCACTTTTGCTTCATACATTTGTACTGTCTATTTGACCGTTTGCTCATAAGCTTTTTGTAGCTTTTTACTTTACACAATTTTAAGATTGAATTTTTGCATGTCTTGAAAATAACATTGACAATATTTTGTAAAACTTCATATATAACACACAGTTCTACTGCTAAGTTTACCTATCGCTCTGTAGTGTCAATAAATGCTTTAATAAACGCTATAAAAGTCTGTTTTTTCCAGTGGTGGGTGAAGTTCTCAATTTTCCTACTTAAGTAAAAGTACAGAAATTTACTCAAGTTAAAGTAAAAGTATCACATACAAAAATCTACTTAAGTTAAATTGAAGTATTAGTTAAAAATGGTACTTTTACAGTAAAAAGTGAAAGTATTTCCAAAAGATTTTGAGATGTTTAATGTGGAACTTTTTGAGGTGAAAAATCAATTATAGAAGCAGAAACTTACATTTTTACTTTGGGACATTCTTGATTCAGATTTCTATTTTTTATGCCTTAAAAATATGAAGCCAAATTACAGTTGTACAATGATTTTTTTCCCTTTTGTTTAAGTCTCATTTTGGTCCAAAAGTGACTTAAGTCAGATTATTGATCAGATGAAGCAACAGAATTGACCACTTAGTTTATTTAGCCAGTTTATTTGTGACATTTTTGGTCGAAATCCTCTAAAACATATAATACTTAGGGAAGTTGTCACCTTTTCAGACATTCTCAAACCTACAAAAAGTACTTTTACTTTTTAGTCCTTTTAAAAAATGTAGTGAAGTAAAAAGTACAGATACCTGCTCTCAAATGTAGTGAAGTAAAAGTATCCAAAATAAAATATACTTAAGTACAAATACCTAATAAAGTTACTCAAGTACAGTACTTTTACTTAGGACTTAGTTACTTTCCACCACTGTTTTTTCTTTATGTTTTCACATTAGTTTGGTTGAGCAGAGCCATAAGTAAATGTACAAATACATAAAGATTCAATTAACAAAATATTCAAGTGAAAAAGTAATGTAAAAGTTCATCTTCTGTTGGTTTGTTTGAGATTTTTAGTCGACTCTCCCACTCAAGATGGCTGCCGCCGAAACTGGACTGCTGTTTCTAGAGGTTACCATGGATACGCGCTCTCTCTAGTCAGTATATTAGCTCACCAAGCGTCAACACAGCAGCTAATGCGGCTAACGTTAGCTAAGCTTCACTAAAGTTATTTGGCGCCGTCGTGTTGTGACTTTGGACCAGTTTTAGATCTACACGACACGGTAAGCAGCTAATACGTTCATGTGCGTTACCTTTGAGCAGATGTACGAGTGCTTGGTGATCTTCGACAGGTTTAGGTCAGAGTGAGAGCGTCCACACCGTTCGATCCACTGTAAGCACCGCTGCATACTTGTTTTGGGCTTCGGGAACGGAAAGAACACGAGTCCTCCGGGCACTCTGTCCGGGTACCTGCTGTCCGAGTTACAGAAGCCGTAAGCGCAGCGTTTCCCCATCTTCTCTGAGTCTAACACCGGAGTATTAACTGGAGTAACCGTGAAGCTAGCGCGCTTGACGGACCTTTGTGTAGGAACTGTTTGCCATAAGCGCCGTTCGTCCCGGAACTTCCGCTCCGCCAGGAAGTTCCCTTTTTTCAATTTAAAGTTACAAAAACGGCCTTTTTAAATTTTTTTTCCCACACGTATATTTATTAAGCACAGCTGTTCTAGTCTTAACCGTGTATATATAGATATAACTATTAAGACTGCTTTTGATAGGAATTCAAAGTTCTGATTGTAAATATAAAATAATCTAGATAAATGTACATGCATTATAGTAAGCACGCACGCACGTAATTGCCTCTTTTAAGCACAGTTTATAGAGCAATGGTTCTCAAAGTGAGATTAATTCAGCATTTAGGGTTTTTTTTCCAAACACAAACAAAGTAATTAATAACAAATAAAGTAATTAGGGGGAAAAAAAATATGATTTAATTTTACAGTGAAGTCCCTGAAATGTTTTTATACGATTCAAAAGTTATATTTAGAGGAAAGTGAGGTGAGTTGTTTCAGGTTTTACTTCACATGACTCTGATGTCAGACCATGATACTTCAAACAAAGTACAACATGAACAGTACTTCAGAATGTGGTGTGTCTCTGGAAACAATCTTTTTTGATCTGAACAGTGCTGGGTGTAAGTGTCTGTAACTTATTTACTGTAATTAGATTACAATTTTGAGTAACTAGTAGTGTAACATTTATTTACTGTGGAAATACTTTTAATTAAGTACAGTTACTAACAAAATACTTAGTTACTTTAAAATTAAATACTACAAACAAACGTGACTAAAACTCAGCAGCTGGAACAGTGCAGAGATTGTTTTTTTTTTTTTAATTATTTTTATTTAAGCATCTCATTGTTTTTTTTTTTTTGTTTTTTTTTTGGGAAGCACTATACTATTGCTGTTCTGTACTATTGCTGTATAAAGAAACTGTATAATTTAAAGTGCACAAAAAGCAATTAAAAAAAAAAAAGCATCTCATTTGTTGTTTGCAGTTGTTTGAAAGTCAATAATATAATATCAATCTCATGTTTGCAATAACACACACAAAGTAATATAAGTATGTTTCTTGGGCAGTAAGTAGTGTAACTACATTTTTAATTAGTAATGAGCAACTAATTACTTTTTTAATGCTCGTCCCCAGCATCTGAAATAGAGTATTTAAGAAACACAGGTTTCATGTGGCATAACTTGTCCCAGTGCAGGAGAAGTAGTGTCTTTGGGGTAAATTGTGCCATTTATTATTTAAGTAAAATGTTTATTTTAATCTCTGGAACAAATGATTCAAACTTTAAACCAATTACACATTTCACTAAACATTTAGGCTAAACCTACAGTTCTTTTTAACATTAAAGATGCAACAAGGCCGAGCACAACATGAACATAAACATTCAGTCCAGTTCTCTTGAATCCTGGTCTATTTTCTCATCTTTCTGTGTTTGGTGTAAAATTAAATCAGTTTTAGACATGAAATGTTCCACGTGTGACCAGGAGAGGGCGCAATTGATTCATCCAACTAAACCTTACTGTTGTGATTTTCATTTATTTATTCCCTAATAAATGATTTTCATAAATTACATAGAAATGCGGCAAATGAAGTTAATGCACAGACATAACGAAAAGACATTAAACCAACAAAAACAATACACATTAGAACAGAATAACAGGGTGGGTTACAACAAAGAGAGTTTGATGCAAACATTCATATTATTCAAGTTTAATTCGTCCAGTAGGTCGAGTGTTTTAGGTTGTTTAAACTGTCACAGAATGAGTTTTGCATGTATAAAGTCCATATTAAGTTCTGCCTAGTTTTATAAGGAGATTAACACTATATTTTGTGTTTGAGTCTATTATAATTCTTTGAGACGACAGCAACAAATCACAGGAACTGTGAAGAGTCATGAAAGAGGCAAAAGGTTGTGTCATGAATCAAGTCATTTCTGTCGCCGTTTCAGAAGAAAGTCTGTAATAAGCTCAGACATAGGCAGAAAATGTACAGTTTAGAGACATCCCAAGGGAAATATAGAACACAAGACATTTTAGATCAAAATTGTGTTTAACAATGAACAAAATGTAAATGACTGTTCTTCATGAGTGGCTACAACATATCCCTGGATCTACATCCGACATCTCAGTCCAGAAAAGTGCAGTCCTAGGAACAGCAAGGATACTGCGCAGAACCCTCAAGCTCCCTGGCCTCTGGTAGAGGACCCGAGCTTGGAAAGCGGATGAGACCACCCGCGTAGGGTGAGAGGAATCTTTTTTTTTAAATATATATATATATATTCATTCATTCATTTTCTACCGCTTAATCCCGTTAGGGGTCGCGGGTGACTGGAGCCTATCCCAGTGACTTTGGGCCTTAGGCGGGGAACACCCTTGACAGTGGCCAACTCGTCGCCAATATATATATATATATATATATATATATATATATATTTTTTTTTTTTTTTTTTTTTTTCTTTTGAATATCCAATCCATCCAAAACAGTCATGTGTCCAATGACATCTGCAGCAGAGACAGGAGCATTGTGGGTAATGTAGTTCACATGAGTCAGCAGCAGACACAGGAGGATTGTGGGTAGTGTAGTCAGCAGCAGACACAGGAGGATTGTGGGTAGTGTAGTCAGCAGCAGACACAGGAGGATTGTGGGTAATGTAGTCAGCAGCAGAGACAGGAGGATTGTGGGTAGTCAGCAGCAGACACAGGAGGATTGTGGGTAGTGTAGTCAGCAGCAGACACAGGAGGATTGTGGGTAGTGTAGTCAGCAGCAGACACAGGAGGATTGTGGGTAGTGTAGTCAGCAGCAGACACAGGAGGATTGTGGGTAGTGTAGTCAGCAGCAGACACAGGAGGATTGTGGGTAGTGTAGTCAGCAGCAGACACAGGAGGATTGTGGGTAGTGTAGTCAGCAGCAGACACAGGAGGATTGTGGGTAGTGTAGTCAACAGCAGACACAGGAGGATTGTGGGTAGTGTAGTCAGCAGCAGACACAGGAGGATTGTGGGTAATGGTCCACAAACGCGGCTCCGTCCTCTCCGCTGATGTAGAAGCTGTAGTTGTTTCCTCTCCAGTCGTAGGAGACTCTGCACAGCGACACCAGCTCGATGCTCTGACGCTGGAACAGAAAAGAGAAAACACTTTAGTGAACGGTTCTGTGTGCAGGGTCAGAGGTCAGAGGTCAGAGGTCAGACCTGCTGCAGGATCCGAGCGTTCAGGCTGTACTTCTCTGAGTGTTTCTGGACCAGAGTCTGAGCGGCCTGGACCAGAGCGAGGTCTGGGAAGTCTGTCACTGCAGCCACCTGGAAACAGATTATTAACTCTTTAAAAGACACTCATATAAAACGGAAAAAGGAAAGTTTTCTAGACCTGGATGACTCCTCACTTCAGGGCTGTTCAATTGGCGGCCCAGGGGCCAAATCCAGCCCACTAAGCAGTATGTTTTGGCTCATCATGAAAAACTGGTCTTAGACTAAACCATTTGTCTTGCTAAGTGTGGTTCTTACTGCACTTTTAACCAATAGTTCACTATGAGCATCATTTGAACCAAATTTTGTTCTGTCATTTAAACGGTTAAGACTTATAGTCCTGGTTTAGATTCAAGACGAGCTTCACCGCTAAAGTAATCGAAATGTCGACCAGACAGCGTCGAAGCGTCTAAAGCATCTACGTAGTTTACATGCTTAGTCAATAGAAACCTGAGTCTTGAGGCGTCCAGCGAATTTGTGGCGCGAATTGGCATCTATAGCGCGTTGAAATTCACTTGCTCTGACGTCTGCTGACGTTGCGTCTTGTGAAGTGGAAGCTCAAACCTGCGGCGGACGCTTTGACCTCATCAGGCGTCCACCAATCACACACTGCGCTCCTGTGACGTAGTGCTGCTGCTCTGCCTCACATCAAGAGGAGAGAAGGAGGAGACACTGGAGAAGGACAGAGACAGAAAAAGAACTGCCTGGACGAGGGGAAAGTTATGCTGCATCAGGTAAGTCACGTTTTATAAAAGCAGCAAGCCTCTATCTCTCATTGATCTGTCTACGAGCAAAACAAAGCTTTTTGCAAAAAAACGGGAACGCAAAGAAGCATGTCGGGGCGTTGAAAGCGTCTTTCTCTCTCAACACACATTGGAGCGTTTGGGCGCCTGTTGGAGCGTCAGTTTTGAAAATATTCTGCATCAAAATTAGCTTCACCGCGCAAAATTCGACATTTAAACGCTGCCCGGTCTGATCACGTGACACTGTTCTCCGTCTCTGTTCTTCTGACACACGATGCCACAGCGTTGTAACTGTAAAGTCTGATTGTTTTTACCCTTTTGGCCGAGTGAGTCAGGACGGTTTTCCCTGGAAGCTGCAGCAGATGTGGAACTTCTGTGTCTCCGAACAAAACCTCGTCCTGGTTGTTCGTCCTGAGACACGAGAACAAAGAGAGAAAGGTTACGGGTTAGAGCTTAGGCGTTTCCATGGTAACCGGCGTTAAAGTTTATACCATTTGACTCTGAGGCCGACGGACAGAGTGGTTTTCTTCTGCTCCTGACAAAGTGTGCACGGACCCTGGCCCCGCCCACCGCAGAAATCACACCTGAGAAAAGACAGAAAAGAGAGAGAGAGTGAGAGAAGAAAGGGTTAAAAAGAGAGAGAGTGAGAGAAGAAAGGGTTACAGAGAGAGAGAGTGAGAGAAGAAAGGGTTAAAGAGAGAGAGAGTGAGAGAAGAAAGGTTTAAAGAGAGAGAGAGTGAGAGAAGAAAGGGTTAAAGAGAGAGAGAGTGAGAGAAGAAAGGGTTAAAGAGAGAGAGAGTGAGAGAAGAAAGGTTTAAAGAGAGAGAGAGAGTGAGAGAAGAAAGGTTTAAAGAGAGAGAGAGTGAGAGAAGAAAGGTTTAAAGAGAGAGAGAGTGAGAGAAGAAAGGGTTAAAGAGAGAGAGAGTGAGAGAAGAAAGGGTTAAAGAGAGAGGAGGAGGAAGAGAGAGAGAGAGAGAGAGAGAAAAGAAAGGGTTAATCAGAGAGAGAGAAGAGAGAGAGAGAGAGGAAAGAGAGTTAAAGAGAGGGGAAAGAGAGAAAGAGAGGAGAGAGAGAGAAAAGAAAGGGTTAAAGACAGAGAGGGGGAAAAGAGAAAAAGTGAGAAGAGAAGAGGGGGAATAAGAGAGAGAGGAGGGGAGGGTTAAAGAGAGAGAAGAGAAAGGAGAGAGAGGGCTAAAGAGAGAGAGAGTGAGAGAGAGAGAGAGAGAAGAAAGAGATCATGAGAGCACTGATAAAAGTGATTTTTCAGGCCAGTAAATATTATTTAGATTTTTCTCTGAAATTACTTACATCTTTCTGTTAGGGCCTTTTCTCAGGAAACCTACGTATTATCCAATCTGTTAATTGGTATGTGTAGGTAATGTCGGATGTGCAATTTCTTCAATTAAATTTACTGTCCTTGCATGCTTAGTATTTACTTAGGATTTCTCCACATTAACACCGATAAGCACAAACGAAAAAATAGTAAGTAAAATTCACAGTTCAAGTTTCTGGTGACGTCACGTGTGCCACGTCGTCTGGACGTGTCTTTCGGTTAGAGCTGAGCTGCCGGGTGAGCATGTTGCTGCTGCAACACTTGGACTTTTCACGAATGTGTGAGTATATTTTTCATTGGAACTTACCTGAATGATAACATAGCCTTAGAAAAGACACAATTTTGCCCCCTGTTTCGTTTATGTATTTATTTTTTTGCTGGTTTAGCCATTTAGCTCGATGTATGTTAGCATTAGTTAGCAGCCATGGCTAGCATCAGTTAGCAGTCATGGTTCCACGATGTGTATTTCCTCGGTCTTGCCATTTTCATTTGACTTGCCGATAGCAAAGACTACTAACGAGTGGTTCACGTGTTGAACAATCGGTTGATGTGAGTTTCTGTTTCTCAGTGCTAGGCAAGGTTAGCCAAAAGCGCGGAGAGAGAGAGGCTACCCTACGGCCATAGCCCGAGCGCTAAATTTCAAATTTGCGATATTTTTTCTAACATAGCTCCGCCATCGTTAAGCCTGTTAAGGAGTTATGAATACCATTATAAAGCTCGGGCTCTGTACTTTTAAATGATCTCCGGGTAACTACGGTATAGGTTTACGTATTTTACGTAGGCCCGTATTAGAATACAAGAGGTGCAGGAAAACCGCAGTGCTTCAAGCTAGCTGCTGTAACCCCGTGCTGCATTCAGTCTAGCACTGGCTGCCTTTTTTCATCTAAAGGCCTTTGCACCAAACAAATGCAGCTTCTGGAAGTGTCTAGAAGCTATGTTATATTTGCTATTGCTAACGCAATATTTGATTAATTTTATAGCCTATTTTATTGTATATTATTCCCTATAGTTTCCTGTGCATTATATTATAAACTGGACATTTACATGAATTGATAATATTGGTTTTAGAATACAATACTCTTAGTAGATTATTACTTAAAAATATGATTGCTTTTGTAAAAACAAAAGTTAGATTTTTAACGCATACCTATGACTTTGTTGTGCAGAAGTTCACCTGAGAAATAGATTTTTGTTTTGTTTTTACTTTAATCTAAAGTCTAAGACTGAAACAGTTACATTTATAGCATGTATCCTATGAAAAGTCACTACTCCTAAAGCTAACATTAAATAATTAAATAATTACCCTGACCAAAATCATCCACTATGCCCCACAGACTAATTATCAAAATGGTACATACACCCAACAGTGGTATGAAGATCATGAATGTATTCAGTGGCGGTTTTTGGGGTGGGCGAGGTGGGCAGCCGCCCAGGGCGGCATTTGCCAGGGGGCGGCATTTGCCGAGAAAAAAAAATCAAAAGTCCTTCATCAGCGCCGCAGGACGCATGCAATCTAATGTACAGTTAACAGGTCAAGCTATACCAGGAGAAACAGCACCCTCTACTGGCGGCCGCGTCCCTTCACAAACAGTTCTTGGTCATGAGCTGTGTCATAACACCGCTGATCCTGCAGAGGGCGCCACGTGCACAGTCTGTTTGGTTTCACTTTTTTTTCACAGCCGCAGATTCTTCAATATTAAGTTGTTAGCGGCAGACTGCTCCGTCTTCTGCAAACTTTATCCGGTTATCACTTTATTAATGCAATGGATCTTTTTAACAGCGAAAATAAAAGGCTGCTGTCTTTGTTTTTAACACAAATCCTCCGCCGTGGAAAGGACGAGCTCTGAATCACCGCAGTGTTGGACAAACATAAACTTTCACGGAGTTTTTTGATCAAACAGCGCTGTGTTTCTCCGGGTTAGTTTTGATTGGCTGACCTCAGCAAACATGTTTTGTTTTTCTGGTGTAACGGTGCTGCGTGTCTGCAGCATTTTGGACAAAACAACTCAGTCTGTTGGATTATTTTGGCTTTGTTCATCACCCAAATCCCTCCTCCAGAGCTGCTGCAGCAGGTACGTAACCCGGGGGTCCTGTGGGTTTTAATTTGTGTCATGAGTTAATGCGAATAAATAAACACGAGTAAATGCAAACAAATAAAACTGCGTTTCCAGCATTCAAATTTTGCTTCAGCCGTTATGCGCATAAAACGAAATCCACCTCTAGAGAGCGTCTAAACCTTTATGCGCATTAGGGATTCTAAATGTGATATTGGCCGTTTCCACCTCCCAGGACTTATTCGATACTTCTTAATGCGCATTAAGAACAAGGGGGTGGAAACGCTGGTAGTCTCTTCAGTCATAAATTTTTCATTTGCATGTGCAATGAGACGGTCAAAACCCTCAGGTACTCAGTTTTAAAAAAAAAGAAGAATAAGAGAAAAAAGGATAAAGGTATAATGACTTTTGCCCAACTGTCATAATTATTATTTAGCCTGCCTGGCTAGCACACTAATTCTCCATTTTAATATCAAGAAGAAGGTTCAGAAGCTGTAATGCTGCTGAGTTCAATTTGATTATTAAAAATCACATATTACTGACAGATTGTTACCACTTTTTGACAGATGTGGATATACAATAATTGTAAAAATAATTAAAGCCGCAAGCGGCATTCCAACGGCCTCGGGGCGGGCTAGGGGGTTTGGGGGGCGCCAGAGGAGCTTGTTCGCCCAGGGAGTCATGCAGGCCAGAACCGCCTCTGAATGTATTTTTAATTTTGATTCTTATATTTTTAAAGGACTCCCTGCTTTTAAGCACAGCAAGAAGGAAGGGAGGAGGAGCATCGCTGGTCTGATCATCACTCCAGTCCTAACCAACTATTCCAGATTTTATAAAGGGGTCATAACTACCAGGTAAGAGATGAACACATAGCTTAATCTAACTCACTATATTACAATAGGCTCTGTGCAGTTGTCTTGTTTTTGTTCAAAATAGTACATCCTGTACATACAACCATTTCTTGTTCAATTCATTTCTATGAGGTTTTCACTACATCTGTTTAAAACGAATAAATACTCTTTAGATCAGCCAGTTGTGGTTAATGTTACAGAAAACACATTAGACTCTTTACAAACGAGATGAATATTTCACCATTGGACACTTGAGTGTTTAAAAAGAGACATGAATGTGTCTAAATGTTAACGCTAACAGGAAATGGTCGTATGTACAGAAGTTGGCTATTATGAATTTATATATATATTTATATATATATATAAATCCTGACTGAAAGATCCTATGTTTATGCATAGGCATTTTAAAGGTTTAAAATGTAGGGAAATAATTGAATATTTGGTAGTTTTGAACAGATATCAAGTACTTTATGCAAAAAAAGCATGACAAATCCTTTTGCTCATAATGACAATAAGAACACTCATAAACAAGTCTAAATATCTGATTATTATAATGATTTAGATTAATTTTGAAACCAACAAAAGGTGATATGACCCATGTGGATTCTAAATCATAACTAAATATTAGGCGAAGACATTATCAAGGTAATTTAAGGAAGTGGTATGTCTCTTACACTTTTCTTTGTTTTTCACTCAGGCTCTGTTTAAATGGCTAACCCTGCAAAGCTGTGTGTCATCATAAATGACACTGACATCCGCAAGTTGGTTCTTGAAAAGGGAATACCAGAGACTGTACAGGATCTAAAACTGGCCATCATGCAGAAGTTTGAAATCTCATCTGATTTTGCTTTAATGTACGAAGACAAAGAATTTGGCAAGTTTTTTACACTAATGGACATCTGTGACATAGAGGACAAAGGAACTGTAAAAATAGTAAAAGAGGAGTCAGGTATTCTCACATTAAATATGTCGAGCACTGAGAGCGAGTTCCAAGTAAACTTGCCCTCCACCAATGAGAGCGATTTCCCACTCCAAGAAACTGACACATCATCTCTGCATTCATCAACATCCAATGATACAATTCCACTCTCCTCACCTGACAGTGAAGATCAAGGTCAACCTCAACCTTGGCCTACAAAATTTGTGGTCCCCCCATTCTCATATGACATTGAAATGGCGCTTCAAACAGGAAACCAGGCTTACATAAAAGATGGAACTCTCTTGAACGATGCAAAGATAAAGTCTGCCGTTTTGGAAAAACTTGAAAAAGAAATCTTCAGTTACACAGATTATCCTACTGGACTGCAGATTCTTGCCGTAGCTGAAGCCCTGATT
This sequence comes from Mugilogobius chulae, assembly GCA_038363315.1. Classification (NCBI taxonomy): domain Eukaryota; kingdom Metazoa; phylum Chordata; class Actinopteri; order Gobiiformes; family Gobiidae; genus Mugilogobius; species Mugilogobius chulae. Next base: position 23,689,310 of record CM076414.1, read on the forward strand.
AACAAGTACCCGTGCCTAAAAGAACCTGGGTCTTTTAATGGATTGTATGGCTGGCAACAACGAATGAAATATAAAATGAGCGACTGTCCAGAACTGGAGGTTCATTTAAAAAAGCAACAACTAAATGGCCAACAACAACCACGTGGCTTTATAAAACATCAAAAGACAGAAGTGAACTTTCTTCCTCCATTAACCCATGGTGACACTAAAAACTTCTTGGAGCAGATTAGAGTTGACTTATTACACGAGGTCACTGTAAGGAATAATGAGAAGAATATAGAAGAAAAAATGCAGATGACTTTCCCAATCAGAAGAAAAGAAGTGGTTAGGGAATGTCCATCTGTAAAACACTTCAAAGCAAGATGGCCAGCGCTCTTCTCAGAAACACAAGTAAGTTCAGATATTTTTGTGCATCATTGTGTTGCATGGTTCATCCCTCCAATCTGTTTGTCCAGTCTGATTAGGTTTAACAGATCTTATTATTTTCAGACCTCTGTTGTACTATACTTTCACAATTTTTTTCACAATAGATTTTGTCTTGTAAATAGGCTTTAAATCTACTGACTAGTCACAGTAGTTTCCGGTTTAACTTCTGAGGAAGGCAACTGAGTGCAGCCGAATATGACCAATAAAATGTATTGTCCAAAATCGGCTTTCTTTTGCTTCCTACTATGTTATAGTGCAGAAAATGTAGATTGACTGTTGGCCTAATCCTCCTCTCTCTCTCCATTCAGATCAAACAAGAGTTCAGAAGGATAACAATGATCGATCTTGAGCAAACATTTCTAAAAAAGCTGGACTTCTATACGCCGAAACTACTAGAGATAATGTCAAGAAAAGGAGGAGTTAGCGGCATAAGAATAATATCTGTTTTGAATACCATTCGTGAGGTACAGTATACTGTATGCTATTTTTTTCTTTTTTAGATGTTTCCAGTAATGTATAATTATTCTTAAAAATGTTTAAGGACAACATCGAGCGTAAGAGAGATGCCATAATTCCAGCCTTGATGGAGTATCTTGGTGAGCCCACAGAGGAGCTGATTAAGAAATACCAGGTAATTAGTTGTCAGTTAAAAAACATTCCCATATCTTGAGCAGTGCTTTGTGTACTGCGTGTAACTTTGTAGGTTTAAATATGTTTCAAATATATAAAATGCATGTAGTATCAAATTTTGTATTTCATTCTTTCATTTTGCCTGGGAAAGAACACTTTGATAAATAGCATGAGTTGTCTGAACTGGTCTAAACAGGAAGGGAGACACAAAATATCATTTTATCATTTGCTTTTGTAATGATGCTATGCTAGTGCTACTTTAACCTACACATCATGATTTTTTTTGTCATTGAGGCAAACAATGATACACTAAATTGTACAAACAAAAGTCATCTGAGAAAAAAAAACATTTTTTTTACAGCTAGCATTATGTTTTTCTTTGTTTTTTCTTTGAATATAAATCAATCACATGCTTCGACAGGACATTTTTAGTTCAAATAATTTATAGCCACCCTTTCACCGGCATTTGTTTTTATACTCCTGTTTTATGTATTTATTTGTGACACTGATAGAGGAAAGGGAAGAAGAGGGTAGGAGAGTAGATACTAATTTCTCTCATTTTTCTTTTATCTCCATATAGAACATGCCCATCAGTTCTGACGAAGAGGCAGAATCCTTCATAATGAAGATATGCACCTTCGAGCAGACACCCTCAGGAGCAAGCAGAAGTTCCATTGTCATCGAAGGAGTGGAGGTGATCGGGAATTGCTACAGTTTATCACAGGCTTGTTTTCTGCTCATGGGTGTAATTTATGCAATTAATTTGAGCTATCCCAAACCACTCAAATATACATTTGAAGTGTTTCAGAAAATATTTCTTGAGCTGGATGTATTGAAAATGTCAGCCAAAGTCCAGTCTCTCAAAAGTCAACTCTCATTGTAAAATGTTTAGCAAGAATAGAAAGCGTGTTGTGCCACATACAAAATTAATATTATTTTTGGCTATATGTTTTGGCTAAATTTTAGTTTTTCTTCGATGAAGCAATCCGGTTTTTGTTAAAATTCAAAATGATAGTTTAAATTTGGGCTCTGTCAAATCTATAGTTTTCATGTACATTTACAGAGTGTTTAAAATCAAGTTCCATATTGATTGATTTTTTATTGTATTTAGGCAAACAAGCATTCAGTCAAAAGCACACTACAACAGAAGCTTTATTTGAACAATTTTGTTTTAGAGAATGGGGGGACCACATAGTTCCATGTTTCAACAGTAATGGTAAACCATAGTATAATATTTTTTTTATTTATTACTTCTTTTTTGTAATTTATGCATTCAGATTGTTACAATTAAGGGCGGGCAAAATAGCCATTGAAACTCTTAAAGGGGTTTATGGCAGTAGTCTTCTGTGTTAAACAAAAAAAAAGGTCAAACTCATTATCAACTATCAGTAATGAAAAGTGAATACATCTAATTGTAATCTTAATCTAAAAAATGTTGGATTTCTCTCAACTCTAGTTACAATGCAGTCTGAATTACTGCACTCATTTCTTTTACCCATTTTGATGAAAAAGAATTGTAATATGATACGCAGAATTGTTCTGGAGCATATTTGAGGCATTTGTGAGAGCTTCTAATTAGTCATTACATAAGCAAAAATGTAAGCAAGCTGCAATTTGCTAATAAAGCTTAACATTTTAAAACTGTTTCCTGTGCATTTTTACAAATTAGTCGGGGAGTAATTTTTAGAGGTTTTTAACAGTAAATGTTATTTATTAATGTGGGAAATTTTTAATGATGAATAATGAGTAAAATTTACTCAAGTTTACTACGCATTCCTTAATTATACTAGTAAGTATAATGTACTTGTGAAATCCTGTTAAGGTATTTAATATTATTGAAAATTGTCAGTAAATGTTATCTGTAGATGTACGTAAATTTTACTTAGAAAGTAACTGTAAAATATACTCCTGTTTGATACTTATTAATTAAGTGAATTTTAAAGTCATATTTACTTAGGTTTTGTGAGGGGAAAAAGTTACCAAAGGTTTATTAAGTAAATGTCACTTCTGACTTTTATCAGTGAGGGAGAAGAGTAAGAGAGAAGAGAGGGATAAAGAGAGAGAGAGAAAGTAAGAGAGAGAGAGAGGGGAAAGGGATAAAGAGGGAGAAAGGAGAGAGAAGAAAGGGAAAAGGAGGGGAGAGAAAATAAAGAGTTAGAGAGAGAGAGAGAGAAAAGAAAGGGTTAAAAGGAGAGAAAGAAGAAGAGAGAGAGTGAGAGTGTTAAAGAGAGAGGGAAGAGAGACAGAGAAAAGAGAGAGAAAAAGTGGTTAGAAGGAGAGAGGGGAGGGAAGAGAGAACATAAAGAAAGGGGAAGGTTAAAGAGAGAGAGCGAGAAGAGAGATAGAGATGGAGGAGAGAGAGAGAAGAGAGGGAAGAGAGCGGGTTAAATAAAGAAAAGAGACATATAAACCTGACGTGTCCTTGTCCGCTGCAGGCGTAGCAGTGGTTGGTGAGGGTGTAGGTGCTGCTGTAGTTGTAGGTGAAGCCTTTGCCGTGGCAGTTGTAGCAGTTGTTCTGGAAAGAGTTAGAAAACGTTAAAAATCAGTCTGCAGCGATAGTATTGATCCAGAATCGATCCAGAATCAATCCAGAGTCGATCAGTTTTGCTCGTGCAGCTTCTGAGACCCACACTATAGTTTTATAACACAAATAATACAATAATAGTCACGATGTCTGAAGAAACAAAGAACTGAACCTGAAGGTGCATTTTTAGAGAGAGAGAGGGAAGAGAGAGGGGAGGAGAGAGGGGGAAGAGAGAGAGAGAGGGAGAGAGAGAGAGGGAAGAGAGAGAGAGAGAGTAGAGAGAGAGAAGAGAGAGAGGGAAGAGAGTAGAGAGAGAGGAGGGAGGAGAGAGAGAGAGAGAGAGAGGGAAGAGAGAGAGGGAGAGAGAGAGAGAGAGGAAGAGAGAGAGGAGAGAGAGAGGGAAGAAAGAGAGAGGAGAAAGAGAGAGAGGGAAGAGAGAGAGGGAGAGAGAGAGAGAGAGACAGAGAGAGAGAGAGGGAAGAGAGAGAGAGGGAAGAGAGTGAGAGAAAAGAGAGGGAGAGGAGAAAGAGAGAGAGGGAGAGAGAGAAGAGAGAGAGAGAAAGAGAGAAGAGAGAGAGAGGGAAGAGAGAGAGAGAGAGGAGAAAGAGAGAGGGGAGGAGAGAGGGAGAGAGAGAGAGGGAAGAGAGAGGGAGAGAGAAGAGAGAGAGAGAGGAAGAGAGAGGGAGAGAGAAGAGAGAGAGAGAGGGAGAGGGAAGAGAGAGAGGGAGAGGAGAGAGAGAGAGAGAGGGAGAGGGAGAGGAGAGAGAGAGAGAGAGGGAGAGAGAGAGAGAGAGAGGGAAGAGAGAGGGAGAGGAGAGAGAGAGAGAAGAAAGGGTTAAAGAGAGAAGGTAGGGAGAGAGAGATGGGGAAAGAGAGTGATAGAGAGATTAAGAGAGAGAGAGGAGAGGGAGAGAGAGAGGGGAAGAGAGAGAGAGGGGGGAAGAGAGAGAGAGAGGGGAAGAGAGAGCGAGAGAGAGGGCAAGAGAGAGAGAGGGGAAGAGAGAGAGAGAGAGGGGAAGAGAGAGAGAGAGGGGAAGAGAGAGAGAGAGGGGAAGAGAGAGCGAGAGAGAGGGCAAGAGAGAGAGAGGGGAAGAGAGAGAGAGAGAGGGGAAGAGTAATATTAATAAATAATAAATAAATAATAATTCTCAGAGACAGAGAGAGAATGTGTGAGACTTACTTTTCCGTTTTCACAGCGAGAACAACTGAACCTGCCTCTGCCTCCACACCTGACACAGTCCTACACAAACAAACAAACAAACAAACAAACAAACAAACAAACAAACAAACAAACAAACAAACAAACAAACAGGGTTAAATTCTGCTCACAAAATGAATCTAAAACTGTGTGAAGCTTCTGTCTGACACAAACACTCTCCTCACTTCTCTCTGTCTTTTCTCTTTCTCTCCTCACTCTCTCTCTTCTCTCTTTCTCTCTCTCTCTCTTTCTTCCCCCTCTCTCTTTCTCTCTCTCTCCTTTCTTAATCTCTCTTTTCCTCTTTCTCTTCTCTCTCTTTCTCTCTCTCTCTCTTTCCTCCCTCTCTCTTTCTCTCTCTCCTCTCTCTTTCTTTTCTCTTTCTCTCCTCACTCTCTCTTCTCTCTTTCTCTCTCTTTCTCTTTCGCTCTCTCTCTCTCTTGTTCTCTCTCTTCTCTCTTTCTTCCCCCTCTCTCTTTCTCTCTCTCTCCTTTCTTAATCTCTCTTTTCCTCTTTCTCTTCTCTCTCTTTCTCTCTCCTCTCCTTCTTTCTCTCTCTCCCTCCCTCTCTTTTTTCTCTCTCTCTCTCTCCTTTATTTTTTACAGTGTATGCAGATGTATTTAATAACCAGACATGTTTTTACTTTAACTTGAATCTCTCGTTTAACTCTTTTAAAGCCTAATGTTTTTTGGAGAACTGTGTATTTGATGCTTTTATTTTGAAATCCACAGGTAGGAACCTTCGCTCAGGTGCAACGTTTCCTCTGGACGTCAATCACAGACGCACACTGTAAACACATGTGCTGCTTCTGAATGAAAAGTCACAAACGTTCTTAAAGTCACTTAAAAACAATTCTTCTTTCTCTGGAGCGAGGATCAAACACTCAGGTAAGTTTATGTCTTTATTTTAAATCGTTTATTGTTGCATTTATTGTTTTATTTTATTAGTTTAGTTTAGTTTAGTTTATTTTACTAAACAAGAAGCAGTTAAACATAAAAAACCTGTCACAATTATAAGGTAGTGCGATATTTTTACAATAACATATGAAAAAGTGTTTTTAAGAACTACTATAATTTACCAAAAAGTCTCCAATATTTTCTGTTGCAACGAGCAGCTTAAACAGGGTTAAAACATTAGCTGTGAAGGCTGAAATAATATACAGTAAATGTGAAATGATTCTGTAAAGTTGTGTGGAGGTTTTTACTGTAAATGAAGCAGCTGCAGCCATGTTTTTAATGAGGAAACGACATTAAAAAAAGCAAAAGATTTTAAATACAGTTGATTGTTTAGCAGAGTATTTGTATTTAAACATCTTTATGAGAGTAAACATATAAAATACCTGTATGAGTGTGAGTCCGGACAGAGCGATGTCTTTAGACGCTGCTCTGAACAAAACTGGTTCTTCTACAGAAACATCCCAGGGCCGAGGAGGAAGTTCATCCTGAGACACGTCTTCTCCTGAACAAACGGCACACAGAATAGTTTAACAGTGAGATTTCTGTGTTTGGGCTTTGTGATAATAATGAAAGTCTAAACTGTGATCAGACTCTGGTGATAAAACATGATCTTTAGTTGAGTTTAAGTGAGTAAATGTAATGTTTAATTGAAGCAGAAGCTGGTCTGACCCGTGTACGGCTGTGTGTTCCAGCGAGTGAAGCGTCTCTCTGTGAAAGTCTCCAGACGATACTGAAAACACAACATCAGTGTAAGTTTATAAAGTAGTGTTGTTCAATACATCAGGTTGTTTTCACGTGACATTCTCCAGGTCGATGTTGTTTCAATCAGGTGTTTGGCAGATAAAGGAATTTTTTTTTTTTTTTTACATTTGGGAGAAATGTTATGAAATATTTTATGTCAAAGTTCAGTCTTCTTAGTAAAAACTGCCTCCTGTCTCCATCAGCCTTTAACTTATGTGAAATCTAGAAAGATAATTCGACTCACGAAAGTCTTAAAAAAAAACATTTCAAAGTAAAATGTAATTTTCATTAAACATAACTGTTCAGTTTATTTCTCTCTTCTCTCTCCCTCTTTCTTTCTCTCTCCTTTCTTCTCTCCTTTCTTCTCTCTTCACTCTCTTTTTCTTCTTTCTTCTCTTTCTTCTTTCTTTCTTCTCTCTTTCTCTTTCTTCTCTCTCTCTCTTTCTTCTCTCTTTTTCTTTCTTCTCTCTTCTCTTTTCTCTCTCTCTTTCTCCTCTTTCTGTTGAGTTATTTCAACAGAAAGCTAGCTAATTTTTTTAGTTGTAAAATAGTAACCTTTGTGTTTTCCACTAAAAAGTACATGGTAAATGCTGAACTTTGTCAAAAAATTAGACCACTGTGTACTATCTGAACTGAATAATCAAGAATTTTAGTTCTAACTAGGAGCTGAATGCTGCGTTCTGATTGGCTGTGCTTGGGGTGGTCTCTCCAGTTTTAGTTTTATGATGGTTAAAAGAAGTTTTTAAGCCATAATTGCAACCAAAATCAATACATGTCCCATACTAACCATGTGTCAAAGGATTTATAATAGGACGTAGTCAGATTTAAAACCTAAACCGTGTTTGCAGTGTTAAAATCAGCTACTTCACCTTTAAGTTCAATCGACCTTTAGACATTTTTTGCAGTTTGTCTCCATTGACTCTCACTCATTTGCACCACTCACTGCTGACTCTTACACTGTAACACTGAAGCGTCTCTGGTACATTTGTACCACTCACTGCTGACTCTTACACTGTAATAGCTCTTGGTAATTGTACACTCACTGACTTTTGTACTGAGCGTCTCTGGTACATTTGTACCACTCACTGCTGACTCTTACCCTGTAACACTGAAGCGTCTCTGGTACATTTGTACCACTCACTGCTGACTCTTACCCTGTAACACTGAAGCGTCTCTCGTACATTTGTACCACTCACTGCTGACTCTTACCCTGTAACACTGAAGCGTCTCTGGTACATTTGTCCCACTCACTGCTGACTCTTACACTGTAACACTGAAGCGTCTCTCGTACATTTGTCCCACTCACTGCTGACTCTTACCCTGTAACACTGAAGCGTCTCTGGTACATTTGTACCACTCACTGCTGACTCTTACCCTGTAACACTGAAGCGTCTCTGGTACATTTGTACCACTCACTGCTGACTCTTACCCTGTAACACTGAAGCGTCTCCATGTTTGTGACTCGAGCCTCTTTAACCGGCCTCAGGTCCAGTTTGTTCTCACACACGTACTTCCTCAGAGCCTCCAGAGCGCCACCTTCAGTCACAGACGCCACACTGCAGCAAAGAAAACACAATCACATTATTACAGTGTTCGTCTGGTAAATCTTTATCTCAGTTTTACAGCAGCTCTGTCGTAAACGATGAAGAAATGTTAAATGAATGAGTCATGTTGGTGTTGAAACAGAATCTCTCACATGAGTCGACAGAGACACGTCACTCACAGCTGACGCAGTTTAAATCCATAATTATAAATATCTAAGTCACAAAGCTCTTCACAGTGACATGAACCTCTCTCCTCCCTCAGCAGAGACGCCTCAACCTCCGACCACCACCAAGTGTTCTCTAACCTGCAGGTTATTGGTCGGCCCGGAGGAAACTCACCCAGACACGGGCAGAACATGCAAACTCCACACAGAAAGGTCCAGGCCTGAGCGGGAATCGAACCTGAGACCTTCTTGTTGTGAGGTGAGCGTGCTAACCACTCTGCCGCTGTACTGGCTAATTGAATGTTCATTAAAAATCTTGTCAAGAGAACGTAGGTACATTACTTTGGGATTAATCTGTGTATTTTTGCAAACATTCAAAAATAGGATTGGAAATGTTGCTATTGGCGTTTAAACAAAGGTAAACAACAAACATCTGATTAAATCGGCTCATATTTGGTCAAATCTAAATATAAATGTTTCTGTCCCTGATCCAGCGGCTGCTCTGTGTCTCTGAGACGTTTTATTTCACAGTAAGTCACTGTTGTTGTTGTTTTAACCTAAAGTAAGAATATTTGTTAGTTTAATTATAAGTTATACCCAACTCTAATCTTGTTTTAAAGTGAACCCTGGCTATAATCACTGTTTACCCTAAAACACTTATAATATCATCACTTATATAAATACAGGACAAAAACCTTGGAAGTATTTGTAGTTTTATTAAAATAGTAGTTTAAAGAAATACCTGGAGGCTGCCATTTTGCTTTGGTTATGACATCAGATGGTTGTCTGTGTCTTCTGGTGGTTGTCAAGGTAACAGCCTAGAGAGCAACTATGGTAGGAGCAACCATGGCAACAACTAAACCAAATCAACCCAGAATGCATTACACCTGGACAATATGGCTGCTCCCAGTGGCTCAAAAATAAAAATAGTAAACAGTTATATATTTGTTTGTAATTTATTTTAGTAAACATGACCTGTTCTAGTGTTTTAGTCATGTTTGTCTTTATAGAGATCTCTTTAAGAAAACTAGCTCAGTCAAATGTTCTTATTTCACTTGAGATAAAACATTTTTACCTCAAAATAAGCAACATTGTCTTATTTTTTGAAAAACCTTTTTGCAGTGTTATCACGATACACTGCAAAAAAGACCTTTATTTTGACGTAAAAATGTTTTATTTCAGTTTGCAATATAAGAACATGTGACTAACCTGGTTGTTTTGAGCAGTTCTCTGGACAAGATTTTGAATCAAATCTTTTTCTTGATTCAAACAATTATGTTTTTATCTCTTGATAAGGTAATCAGGAGAGAATATCTTAAAACAGACAAATAACGGATTGGTGCACGGTAGCAGAGTGGTTAGAGCTCTGGCTTCCCAATAAGGAGGTCGTGGGTTCGACTCCCGGGTCGGACCATATCAACATCTCACGATCTCTCTGGGTGGAGTTTGCATGTTCTCCCGTGTCACTGTGGGTTTTCTCCGGTTTCCTCCATAAACATGTGTGTTTAGGTTAATTGGGCATCACTGTAAATGTCCCTTAGTGAGTGAATGAGAGAGTGAATGGTTGTCTGTCTAATCCTGCGACGAGTTGGCCACTGTCCAGGGTGTTCCCCGCCTAAGGCCCAAAGTCACTGGGATAGGCTCCAGTCACCCACGACCCCTAACGGGATTAAGCGGTAGAAAATGAATGAATGAATGAATGAATGAAGTCAAATAACCTGGGGTCGGACTTGGTCTAATTAAGTGAAAAAATCGTAAAATGAGTCTTTTAAGATGAATATGTTTAATTCAAGTCCATTAACTTGTTGTGCACTTTGACTCAGAGACGAAGAAACTGGCCCTTTATAAGATTTCTTTCATCATTTGTAACTTAACTGCTATAAAACTATGATTAATATTGCAACAAAACTTTCACAGCAGAATCAGAGAAGTGTGACGGTCTTTGGTGGGTTTAAACTTTCAGACCTGGGCAGTGAGCAGGAGGCTGGACTCTCAGGTTCAGACGGTCGCTCCAGTGTCTCCAGAGGACAAACAAACTCATCTGTGAAACAAACACGGACAGGTCAACATCCAGACACGTTAATAAGACCTCTGTGAGACAAGACAAATACAAACACGCACAGGTCAAGAACAGTCCTTTAATAAGTTGCGTTCACGGTAAAAGCTACGATGATGATGTCATGACGTGAGAGTCCAGTTTGTGTGTTTTTATTTGTACCTTTCCCGTTGAGCTGCATGTTGTTGTACTGCAGGACCCGGCTCCACGCTGCCTCCATGTCTGAGCTGTAGGGGGCGCACATGAGAGGAGGTCAGACTCTGCTTTTTCTTTTTGCATTCCTTCCTTGTCTCTTCTCCTCTCTCCCTGCTCCCCCCCCCTCTCTGTCTCTTTCTCTCTCATCTCCTCACTTTTTCTTGTCTCCTTCTCTCCTCTCTTTTTGCTTCCTTCTCTCCTTGCTACCTCGTCTCCTCTATTTCTCTATCTCCTCTCCTCATCTTTCCTTCTCTCCTCCTCTCCACTCTCCTTTCCTCTTTCCTTTCTCCTGGATTTCTTGTCTCCTCTATTCCTCTCTTGTCTCATCTCCTTTTCTTCTCTTTCCTGTCACTTTGCTTCCTTGTTTCCTCTCGCCTTCTCTCCTTGCTTCCTTGTCTCCTCTCTTCTCTCCTTGCTTCCTTCCCTCCTCTCCTCTTTCCTTGCTTCCTTCCCTTATCTCCTCTTTCCTTGCTTCATTCCCTCATCTCTTTTCTCCTCTCTCCTTCCTTCCCTCCTCTCCTTGCTTCCTCTCCTCTCTCCTTGCTTCCTTCCCTCCTCTCCTCTCTCCTTGCTTACTTCCTCGTCTCCTCTCTCCTTTCTTCCTTCTCTCCTCTCCTCTCTCCTTGCTTCCTTCCCTCCTCTCCTCTTTCCTTGCTTCCTTCCCTCATCTCCTCTCTCCTTCCTTCCTCCCCTCCTCTCCTCTCTCCTTGCTTCCTCCCTCCTCTCCTCTCTCCTTGTTTCCTTCCTTCTCTCGTCTCCTCTCTCCTTACTTCCTTCCCTCCTCTTCTCTCTCCTTGTTTCCTTCCTTCTCTCCTCTCCTCTCTCATTGCTTCCTTCCCTCCTCTCCTCTCTTTGCTTCCTTCTTTTCTCTTCTTGCCTCCTTCCCTCGTCTCCTCTCCTCTCTCTTTGCTTCCTTCCCTCCTCTCCTCTTTCCTTGCTTCCTTCCCTCATTTCCTCTCCTCTCTCCTTTCTTCCTTCCCTCCTCTCCTCTCTCCTTGCTTCCTTCCCTCCTCTCCTCTATCCTTGCTTCCTTCCCTCCTCTCCTCTTTCCTTGCTTCCTTCCCTCATTTCCTCTCCTCTCTCCTTTCTTCCTTCCCTCCTCTCCTCTCTCCTTGCTTCCTTCCCTCGTCTCCTCTCCTCTCTTCTTGCTTCCTTCCCTCCTCTCCTTGAGGAAACTGCTCTGACTGAGTGACAGCTGAATCTGACCAATCACAGTGAACTTCACCTCAAAGTCATGTAAACATTTTTCATAAATACATTTCCAATAAATAATAAACCAGTGAGTGAATCATTGACTAAAATATCACCTTCTACTTCATTTACAATGTTAGAATTGTCTTTATTTCTCTTATATATCTTTTAACAGTTTGTTACTAATAAACGATATAATACATTTTCTATTTTTACATCTTCAAAGTCACAATATTCTCTAAAATCCAGCAAGTCAGAAAAACACTCAATGTTTAAACTACGTCAGTAGAAGAGTTTAGATCTGAACATCACTTTATGTCAGACAGAAGACAAATACTTCAATATAAATGTCCTAAAACTATAAACTCACCTTTGATTTGAGTTTTCCATCACGTCTGCACAATCTTCTGTTTTCTCTCGGCTCTGATCAAAAAGTCTTTAGTCCTGGATCTGTCTCTGGTCTTTAGTCTTAGTTCTGAGTCTGAAATGATCTTTGTTCGTGTTGAAACCTGTCCGTGTGTGTGAGTTTTTATTACCAAACTTCAGTTCTTGTTCAGAGGAAGTGAAGTAACTCTGATGGAAGTTTCTCTCATGACAAAACAAACAAACGTGACTCACATGTCCTGAGTGTTTTATGGGATTGTCGTTCTTCTTTCTTCTTTTGCGACATTTCTCTGACGTTTGAGACGCTAGAATGATGATAACATTCTTTATTAAAGTCATAAAGGTCACTAACACGAGCCATATTGGTCTGTTGCTGGGTTTCAGATGACATCACAACATTCCTATAGGCCAATGTTATTCAATCAGACAGATACAGTCGGCATGGCGTCATATTTGGGGGCGTGGCCTGCTGAGGGGGAAAGCGTCTCCTGCCTAGAAAGTCTAGAAAACCATAATAATCTGCCCACAAACTGTTGTACAGTAGCAGTCTTGGAGGTCACACGCACCACAGTGATGTTATCCAACTGTTTAGCTCAGATGGATGAGTGAGTGAGCCGCGGTGCGAAGGGTCTGGGGATCAAAACTCAGTATGTGTCAGTATGTTTTTTCTCATCTTTAATTTTGTGTGTAGAGATAAAATAGTCACATGAGAGTATAAGCTTCTATTTGATTAACATGTCTGCAAAGTGAATAAAAACTAGACCTGTGTGGTGCACAGAGCCTCACCACGTCACTGGAGATGAAGTGAACACGTATGGACTGACTGTGGATCTGAAACATGACGCTGAGCAGTCGCTCCTCCTCTCTTCAGTTTACTTTTTTTATCATCACAGAAACTTAAAATCTGACAGAAAAGTCTCAGGATGTTGTAGAACACTGAAGCATTATTAATGTGACTGTAGTGGCAGTTTCAGGTCCACGTTTGCCACTTTAGCTGTGAGGGTCTATAGCTTCAGCTTGACTCGTGTATAAGATGAGAGTGGATTAAACCAATGTCCAAACTTACAGAAATTGCTTTGAAGGTTTATTTGAGATTGCAGGTTCCACACATTGTTCAGTCATATTCACACGATTCACACGGTCAAAAAAAACTGTTTGGCCTCAGCCCTACACACAGCTTCCACAGATTCCATCAAGCTCGTTAGGCCACACCACCCACCTGGCTATAAGCAGCACAAAGCTCCACCCTTAAGTCTGCACCCAACCACCTTCAACCTGTGCAGGCCAAAATGGCCGCTACAGTGACACTGATGAGCTGAAAGACACAGCTCAAGTGTATAAACTTTATTATTCAGTTCTTTATTCATTGCTCTGGTGAAACGTGTGTGAGGGAAACAGGAGCATTTACACAGATGTCTGAGGTTTTATTCAGTCCAACACTGATCTGAGGCTCTGGCAGTTCTCACGCTTCAGAAGTGTCCACGGCGTCTTTCACATTTCTCCCTCAGCGTCGTCCGTCTGCTCTCGTCTGCTCTCTCCTGCTCTCGCTGCTCTCTCCTGCTCTCGTCTGCTCTCGTCCTGCTCTCGTCTGCTCTCGTCTGCTCTCGTCTGCTCTCTCTGCCTCGTCTGCTCTCGTCTGCTCTCTCCTGCTCTCGTCTGCTCTCCTGCTCTCGTCTGCTCTCGTCTGCTCTCTCCTGCTCTCTCCTGCTCTCGTCTGCTGTCGTCTGCTTCGTCTGCTCTCTCCTGCTCTCGTCTGCTCTCGTCTGCTCTCGTCTGCTCTCGTCTGCTCTCTCCTGCTCTCGTCTGCTCTCTCCTGCTCTCGTCTGCTCTCTCCTGCTCTCGTCTGCTCTCGTCTGCTCTCTCCTGCTCTCGTCTGCTCTCTCCTGCTCTCGCTGCTCTCTCCTGCTCTCTCCTGCTCTCGTCTGCTCTCTCCTGCTCTCGTCTGCTCTCTCCTGCTCTCTCCTTCGTCTGCTCTTCCTGCTCTCTCCTGCTCTCGTCTGCTCTCGTCTGCTCTCGTCTGCTCCTCCTGCTCTCTCCTGCTCTCGTCTGCTCTCTCCTGCTCTCGTCCTGCTCTCTCGTCTGCTCTTCTGCTCTCTCCTGCTCTCTCCTGCTCTCGTCTGCTCTCTCCTGCTCTCTCCTGCTCTCGTCTGCTCTCTCCTGCTCTCGTCTGCTCTCGTCTGCTCTCTCCTGCTCTCTCCTGCTCTCGTCTGCTTTATCGTGACAGGCCTAACAGCAGACACAGGAGGATTGTGGGTAGTGTAGTCAGCAGCAGACACAGGAGGATTGTGGGTAATGGTCCACAAACGCGGCTCCGTCCTCTCCGCTGATGTAGAAGCTGTAGTTGTTTCCTCTCCAGTCGTAGGAGACTCTGCACAGCGACACCAGCTCGATGCTCTGACGCTGGAGCAGAAAAGAGAAAACACTTTAGTGAACGGGTCTGTGTGCAGGGTCAGAGGTCAGAGGTCAGAGGTCAGACCTGCTGCAGGATCCGAGCGTTCAGGCTGTACTTCTCTGAGTGTTTCTGGACCAGAGTCTGAGCGGCCTGGACCAGAGCGAGGTCTGGGAAGTCTGTCACTGCAGCCACCTGGAAACAGATTATTAACTCTTTAAAAGACGCTCAGATAAAACTCTTTCAACACACTTTAGATTAGAATGAGTCCAGTTCCTTTGGATAATTGTTAAAGAGAATAAATTATACAAACATTACAATGTCATTTCCTCACAAAAACACCTTTTGCTTTGGACAATCTTTTGAGTCAGTTTTGAGTAGAAACAGCTCAAATCAGATGTTCATTCATTCATTCATTTTCTACCGCTTAATCCCGTTAGGGGTCGCGGGTGACTGGAGCCTATCCCAGTGACTTTGGGCCTTAGGCGGGGAACACCCTGGACAGTGGCCAACTTGCCGCAGGGTTAGACAGACAACCATTCACTCTCTCATTCACTCACTAAGGGAAATTTACAGTGATGCCCAATGAACCTAAACATGCAGGTTTTTGGAGGAAACACGGGGAGAACATGCAAACTCCACCCAGAGAGATCGTGAGATGTTGATATGGTCCGACCCGGGAGTCGAACCCACGACCTCCTTATTGGGAAGCCAGAGCTCTAACCACTCTGCTACTGTGTACCCTAAAATCAGATGTAATTTCCTAAAACATGTTAAAAAAGACAATTTAATCTTCATCTTTTCTCAAACTAACTTTTAAAATGCAAAACAGAATAGACTTGGCCTCAGCACGCTTCGTTTGCCAGACTTGTTTGACTCCTCACTTCTCGGCTGTTCCATTGCGGCCCAGGGACCCAATGCGGCCCACTAAGCAGCATGTTTTGGCCCAACATGAAACAATTGGTCTTGGAGCGAACCATTTGTCTTAAGCAGTGTGGTTCTTATGCACTTTTAATCAATACTTTACTGTAACCACCTTTTGAACCAAATGTTGTTCTGTCCTGGTTTAAGGTCATGTTTATTAAGGACAATGTACAATGACATGAAGCACAAAGGCAGAGATGCTTGTACCAGATTGTAGCTTACAGCTCATTACATCTGTAGTCCTGGGGAGGCACATTGGACATGTTTTTAGTTGTTGGAGGAAACCTACGCAGACACGGGGAGAACATGCACATTCCACATGGACCCGGGAGTCGAACCCGGGACCTTCTTGCTATGAGGCCAGAGCGCTAACCGTTCACCTCTGATGTAATCGAAATGTGGACCAGACAGAATCGGAGCGTCCAAAATGTTAAGTCAATGTAAACCTTGCTCTGACGTCTGACGCTGCGTCTTGTGAAGTAGAAGCTCAAACCTGCGGCGGACGCTTTGGCCTCATTAGACACGGCTCCACCAATCAGACACTGCGCTCCTGTGATGTAATGACGCTGCTCTGCCCCACATCAAGAGGAAAGAAGGACTGTTTACTCAAGTCTTTTAATCACTTTGTTAATGAAAGGTCGCGTTAAATCAAACAAAACGTGACATGATCTGGACTGACAGTGCCTCACATGGATCTATTAAAATACTGTTGTCGTGTTTAAACCTTCTGTACACTGTGTGATCAGATAAATACGTTTTAAAAAAGCAGCAGCCTCTCTCTCTCAGTGATCTGACCTAGAGCAAAACAAACACTTGTACAAACGTCTCGACACACGAGAATCTGCGTCAAAAATTCGTTTCAACGCGCGAAATTGAAGCTGTCCGGTCTGAACGCAGCGTAAAGCCTTTTGCAGACGACAGGAGTTTAGTTATGATCTTCAGCCTTTCAGGAGGCGTGGCCAGAGTTCAGGAGGCGTGGCCAGAGTTCAGGAGGCGTGGCCAGAGTTCAGGAGGCGTGGCCAGAGTTCAGGAGGCGTGGCCAGAGTTCAGTACAATGCTGTGTGAGTGTAACAGCTCCTTTATAAACCTGCTTTAATCCACTGGCGTTTCATCGTTGTTGTTGTTGTTGTTGACTTTTATAAAAGATCACACTCTGCGCTCGATCACGTGACACACTTTGTAACTTTTTACTGGGAGTTTACACCAGGAGCTGCAGCAACACGTCATTTGAGCGTATTTCAAAAGCATCAGTCTCCACTAGACGCGTCAGTGCTGCTCCAACAACATGAGTCTGAGCATCTACACACATGAATAAACCAAAAAACTGCTCACGATGAACTGGTCAGGTGAGGAAGAACTTAAAACTGTGAATCAGAGGTGAGATGTTTTTCAAAGAGCATCAACAAACTGCGGCTGCTGCATTTGCAGATTTTACATCAGGGTTTTGTCTACTTCTTGTTGTACTAGAACCTTAATTTTTCTTCTATTTTCACGGGGGCGACACGGTGGCGCAAGCGGTTAGCGCTCTGGCCTCATAGCAAGAAGGTCCTGGGTTCGACTCCCAGGCCGGCCAGGGCCTTTCTATGTGGAGTTTGCATGTTCTCCCCGTGTCTGTGTAGGTTTCCTCCGAGTACTCCGGTTTCCTCCTACCACTAAAAACATGTCCATTAATGCCTCCCCTGACCATTCCCCAGGGCTCCCCTGCAAAAGAGATTCTGAATCTCAGTGGGACTTCCCTGGTTAAATAAAGGTCAATTAATTAAATCATCCAGTCTCGCAATTATTAGTGTAGGGCCTAGTGAGAACTTGTTCTCTCGTCCACGTGCATTGGTGCCAAACAGGCAGCACCGAGAAGAGCAGCTCTGGAGGAGGAAAACAGACACAGGTAGGACTAAAACGGCTTGTATAAGACGATTGTGAACAGAAGGAACAGCGTTGTTTTCACAAACACGTTCGTTACAAGTTCAGCTGTAAAATGATGTGGTTTATAACAGTCTGACTCATATTCATGGAGAAAAGCCTCATAAGGACGTGATTTAAAGTTGTGTTTGAAGTCAGAAGTTTACAATGTTCACGTCGTTCACGGAGCTTCTGGGGACGTTACATGTTTTAGTGGCTGTAATCTTTGTCGTTGACGTATTTGAAAGAGCATCCGAACTTTATTTTGTCTCTGCGCAGCTTTTTCCTGTGTTTTTCCTGCTAAAAAGCCGGTAGATGCGCTGTTGACGCTGGTTAATTAGAAGTCCGATCTAATTTGAACGACGCGTAGTGTATTGACGGCCGTCAGACGTCTTACACTGCTGCTGTATAATGTTAAAACCATAAGACTTGATTCCATTGTGAGCGACTCCTGTGCGTGTGACGGGCGTATGACGCGCTGCTGCAGTTACGCGCTGCGACTGCGCCGGTGTAAATTGGGGGTTACCCTTCTGGCCGAGTGAAACAGGACGGTTTTCCCTGGAAGCTGTCGCAGATGTGGAATGTCTTTGTCTCCGCACAAAACCTCGTTCTGGTTGTTCATCCTGAGACACGAGAACAAGAGAAAGGTAACGGGTTAGAGCTTTTAGGTGTTTCCATGGTAACACGAGTTAAAGTTTATACCATTTGACTCTGAGGCCGACGGACAGAGTGGTTTTCTTATGCTCCTGGCAAAGTGTGCACGGACCCTGGCCCGCCCACCGCAGAAATCACACCTGAGAAAAGAGAGAGAGAAAGGGTTAAAGAGAGAAAAGAGAGAGAGAGGGTTAAAAAGGGAGAGAGAGGGAAGAAAGGGTTAAGGTGCTTTCAGACCAAACGCGACTACGCAGACACTTTAAATGCTATGTCAATCAATCAATCAATCAATTTATTTTTGTATAGCCCAAAATCACAACAACAGTCGTCTCTGAGGACTTCCCAAGATTATTAATTTTAGCAAATATGAATAATAGGAAATCAAAATAAAACAATACACATTCATAAAACATTTGATCAAGCATGTCAAAGCAGATTATTAGTAGAGCAGATGAATGATTGTCCAGAACATCCCCTGTCCTTAGACTCTCCTTCTGTCCTTAGACCCTCCTTCTGTCCTTAGACCTCCTTCTGTCCTTAGTCCCTCCTTCTGTCCTTAGACTCTCCTTCTGTCCTTAGACCCTCCTTCTGTCCTTAGACCCTCCTTCTGTCCTTAGACCCTCCTTCTGTCCTTAGACCCTCCTTCTCGGCAAGGAAAAACTCAAAAAAACCCTAAGGGAAAAGAGAAACCTGGAGGAGAACCACAGTGAAGAAGGGTTCCACTCCCATGGACGGACAGGCTGTAGATGTAACTAAGACTAAAGTTATAGAGTTTATGTTTGTGGAGCCAGAGTCCATAAGCAGAGGGAAACGACTCGTCTAGCAGGATCAGGACAGGCCAATCCTGGAGAGGAAGGTGGGGCGGAGGTCCAAGCATCAGTGGTCCGGCCCACGTCACTGGGACAGCAATGATCTGAAACAGTTACACTCCCCGAGAGGACAGTGGGACAGGGGACAACGAGTGAATAGCAAAGAACAGACTAGAGATGAACTGTAGTTTATTATTCTTTACAAGAAAGGCAGAAGTGAGAGGACATACTTTCCCCAGTATAATTGCTCCTAGGGCAGCCTGACTAGAACTATGGGTTTAGAGTCTGTTCCTAACTGACCTGATCATAAGCTAATCCGAAGAGGAACGTTTTGAGCCTAATCTTAAATGTAGAGACTGTGTCAGCGTCTTTGACATGAGCAGGAGCTGATTCCATAGCCAAGGGGCTTGATAGCTAAAAGCTCTGCCTCCTGTTGTGCTTTTAGAGACTCTAGGAAACCACAGAAGTCCAGCATCTTGAGAGCGAAGTGAACGGTTAGGATGATAAGGAATTATTTCATCTTTGATATAAGAAGGGGCCAAGTCATTTAAAGCTTTATAGGTTAGAAGAAGAATTTTAAATTGACTCTAGACTCAACAGGAAGCCAGTGAAGATCTTTTAGTACTGGGGTAATGTGTTCGTTTTTTAGTACTGTTAGTACTCTTGCTGCTGCATTTTGAACTAATTGAAAACTTTTTATTGAGCTTTTAGGACACGCTGGCAAGCAGGGAGTTACAGTAGTCTAACCTCGACGTGACAAAGGCATGGATGTTTTTCAGCATCATTTTTAGGCAGTAGATTCTAATTTTGGCAATATTTGTACGTGAAAATAGGCAGTTTTGCACGCTTGACTAATAGTGCTTTGAATGAGAGCTCTTGGTCAATAAGATCCAAGGTTTCTTACAGTCGAGCTGGAGCTAACACTGATTGTCCAGTGTGATACTGCTCAGTTAGAGAGTCGCGCAGATGTTTAGGGCCGAGTAAAATCACTTCTGTTTTATCAGGATTAAGGAGTAGGTAGTTAAGCTCACCAGGTTTTTATATCCTTCACACAGGCACTGAGTCTTTCTATTTGACCAGTCTGATCTGGTTTCATTGATAAGTACAGCTTGAGTGTCATCTGCATTACAGTGGAAGTCATGCCATGCTTTTTGATAATGTTAACTAGCGGTCAGCAATATAGAGGGTAAAAAGAATTGGGACCAAGTACAGAGCCTGTGGCACCAGGCTGCAGGTGATATTCTAGAACATTGGTGAGTTTGTTAGCTTGTGGTTTACAATTAACAAACTGATACCTTATCGGTTTAAATAGGATTTTAAACCAGCGTCAGTTAGACTAGTTCCTCTGACAATACAGGTCACAATTCTATTCGCCTCGTGCAGATAAATTATTGTAGAATCAAATCGTATCAAACGGCTGGGTCGTTGCTGAGATGCGGAGGCACGGGAACCAGGATTGAGATCGTCGTTGTCTTTTAAGCAGCTAAGTACAAATTACGGCAGCATAGTTTACTAGTGTGACT
>CM076414.1:23728501-23743288 GCA_038363315.1 Mugilogobius chulae
CTACACTACACACACTGAAACTGTAGGGGCGCAACATGAGCACACAAGCCATGCGGTACACTACACACACTGGAACTGTAGGGGCGCACACGACACCACCAGCACCTTACCACTACACACACTTAACGTTGTTCATCATCATTAAACGATCTCAGACCATTTTTCAGTTTATTTCTATATGTTTATTAGAAGTTTCTTGTTATCCTTCCTTTCTTACTCTTTCTGTCCGTCCATCCTTCTTTTTTCTTCTTCATTTCTTTCTTCCTTCCTTCCCCTTTCCTTCCTTCCTTCTCCTTTTCTTCCTCCTTTCTCCTTCCTCTTCTTTCCTCCTTCCTTCCTTCCCTCCTTTCTTTCCTTCCTTCCCCTTTCCTTCCTTTTCTGCCTTCGCTTCCCTTGCCCATCCTTCCTTCCTTTATTCTTCCTTCTTCCGCCTCCTTCCTTCCTTTCTTCTTTCTTCCTCTTCCTTTCCTCCTTCCTTCCTTCGCGCCTTCCTTCCTCCTTTTTCCTTTCCTTCCTTTCTTCTTTTCCCTCCTTCCTTTCCTCCTTCCTTTCTTCTTTCCCTATTCTTTCCTTCTTCCTTCCTCCTTCCTCCTTCCTTCCTCATTTCTTCCTCCTTCCTTATTCCTCCTTCCTCCTTTCCTTCCTCCCTTCTTACTCCTCTTCCTCCTCCTTTCCTCCTTCCTTCCTTCCTCTCCTTCTTTTCTTCTTTCCTCCTTTCCTTCCTTCCCTCCTTTTCTTTCCTTCTCCCTGCTTCCTTCCTTTCTTCTTATTCCCTCCTTCCTCCCTTCTTTCCGTCCTCCTTTCCTTCCTCCCATTTCTTACTTCCTTTCTTCCTCCTCCTTTCCTCCTTCCTCATTGCCTCCTTCCTTCTTTCTTCTTCCTTCCTTCCCTCCTTCCTTCTCCGTTCCTTCCTCCTTTCCTCCTTCCTTCTTATGTTCTTCCTTCTTCTTTTTTCTTCTTTGTTCCATTTCTTCACTCCTTCCTTCCTTCCCTCCTTTTTTTTCTTTCCTTCCTCCCTTTCTTCTTTCCCTCCTTCCTTCCTTTCTTCTTTCCTTTGTTCACTTTCTTCCTTTCTTTAATATTTCTCTCACAAAAATACTTTTATTTCTAAAAAACATAAACTAAATGTATTTATCTTTATTAAACTGTGAATTATTCCCCAAACAGAACTCTGAATAAACTATAACTGACATAATGCACCTTCTTATTCTTCT
Source organism: Mugilogobius chulae (assembly GCA_038363315.1). Taxonomy (NCBI): domain Eukaryota; kingdom Metazoa; phylum Chordata; class Actinopteri; order Gobiiformes; family Gobiidae; genus Mugilogobius; species Mugilogobius chulae. Next base: position 23,729,716 of record CM076414.1, read on the forward strand.
TTTGTTTTTATTATGACTGGAGTGATCACAGTTATTGATTAACCTGATCGTTTCATCCGTTATTATGTCTATTGTTTTATTTACAGCTGAAGTCAGTCAAATAAACTAAACATAAAACGTATAGGGGCCTGATTAAACTGGTCCAGGGCCGCATCTGGTCCCCGGGCCGTAGTTTGCTCAGGTCCGTCGTAAAAAAACATAAAAACTCACCTTTGATTGAGTTTTCCATAGAAGCTTGTGTTTTCTCTCGCCTCTGATCAGAAACTCTTTAGTCCTGGATCTGAAGCAGTTTTTAGTCCTGGGTCCTGGTGGTCCGTGGTCCTGGCTCAGTCTTTAGTCTTAGTTCTGTGTCTGAAATGATCTTTGTTCTTGTGAAACTCGTCCGTGTGAGTTTATTTATTACTAAACTCAGAGGAAGTGAAGCAACACTGATGGAAGTTTCCTCATGACAAAACCAAACAAACGTGACTCACATGTCCTGATATGGGATAATTTCTTCTTTTGCGACACTTTCTGACGTTTGTGACGCTAAAATGGTGATAACATTGTTTACTTAAGTCTCTCTGCCAGAGCGGGACATGTTTTTCCTGCAGTACCTGTCCTGGTCAGCTGAGGGCAGTGTGGCTCACTGCTCCAGCTCAGAGGAACTTTAGAAACGGTTCAGGACAAAACAGCTTCTTTAATATAAAACAAAACGACCGAAGACACAAGAGTGGCCTGTTTCCAAAACGATAACGTTAATTTGTGTCTTAAGTTCACAGGTGAAAAAATAATAAATAAGAATAAAGTGACTTCAGAATAACTGGTCCTGGGTCAGATTCTCTGGTCACGAGTCCAGAAGCTTCTGCAGAAACATCAGTCACAGATGAATTTACAAGGACAAACAACAGAATCTGTTAGGCTATATTTTTTATTTTCTTTTTAAATGTTTTTTGTCAGTGAAATGTGAGCTGTTGGCTGTGTAGCCTGGACAGGGCTCAGTCAGGACACACATTCATACACACACCAGATCCAGACTAGGCAATGTGGGTGAAGTGTCTTGCCTAAGGACACAACAATGAGTTTCTCCTCTGTTTGTTCCACTGGCACCTGAGGTTCCTCCTCGGTCTCCCATCCGAGTACTGCACAGGCCCAACCCTGCTTAGCTTCTGAGATCTGACGGGATCAGACTTTGGCAAACTGGTATAAACATGTGTCAGTGACAGTTTGTCTGTGGTAAACTTACAAAGGTACAGTACCATATTGTAAGTGATTTTGACACAAGGTCAAAGCAGGAGAACAAACAGAGGGATTATTTGTTTCTCAACACGAGGGACACGCACAGCCTGAAAACAGAAAGAGTCGCCGCTGATTGACAAAAACTGTAGCAGGATTCCAAATCTCAGCAGGACTTTCTGGGTTAAGTGAGTCCAGACGTTCTGTTAGACCTGCACATATAAATCTGCCTGTTTCACTGTATTAAATATGAGTCTTTCACCTCATCAGGAAGGACAGAATTACGCCGCGCCCCCCTGTTTGAGACGCTCCTCAGTTTGAGACGCTCCTCAGTTTGAGACGCTCCTCAGTTTGAGACGCTCGTGTGTTTTAATCAGAGCTGTTGTTTGTGCTTCAGAGGCCGGACACAACAGCAGAGTCAGGACTTTTATACAGGCTAATTACAACTGGACTGGAACTGAGCCACCGGGTTTAGACCTGGACTAGACCCTCCTCAACCTGGACAGACCTGGACAAGACCAAATATGACCCCTCAGACCTGACTAAGACCCTCCTCAGACCTGGACTAAGACCCTCCTCAGACCTGGACAAGACCCTCCTCAGATAACTAGACCCTCCTCAGACCTGGACTAAAAGACCCTCCTCAGAACCTGGACTGGACCTCCTCAGACCTGGACTGGACCCTCCTCAGACCTGGACTGACCTCCTCAGACCTGGACTGGACCCCTCCTCAGACCCTGGACTGAGCCCTCCTCAGACCTGGACTGGACCTCCTCAGACCTGGACTGGACCCTCCTCAGACCTGACTGGACCCTCTCAGACTGACCTAGCCTGCTTTAGTCCTGTTTTAGTCTTTTTTAAATCCTGGTTTAGACTTTCTATCTCTCCTGTCTCCTCTTCTCCTCTCTCTCTTCTCTCCTCTTCTCTTCTCTTCCTCTCCTCTTTCTCTTCTCTCTCTCTCTCTTCTCTCCAGCTCTTCTCTCTCTCCTCTTCTTCTCTCCTCTCCTCTCTCTCTCAATCTCTTCTCTCTCTTCTCTCTTCCTCTCCTTCCCTTACTCTCTTCCTCTCTCTCTCTCTCCTCTCTCCTTTCTCTTCTCTCCTCTTCTCTCTCGCTTTCTCTTCTCTCCTCTTCTCTTCTCTCCTCTCTTCTCCTCTCTCTCTTCTCTCTTCTCTTCTTCTCTCTCCTTCTCTTCTCGTCTCTCCTTATCTGCCCTTTCTCTCCTCAACTTTTGCTTCTTCATCTCTCTCTCCTTTTTCCTCTCCTTCCTTTTTTGCTTCCTTGTCTTCTCTCTCCTCTTCTCTTCGCTTCTCTCCTTTTTCTTCTCTTCTCTCTCTTGCTTCTGCTCCTCTCCCCTTGTCCTCTTTGTCTCCTCTCTTCTCTCTGTGCATCCTTGTCTTTCTCTCCTTCTTCTTCTCTCCTCATCTCCTTTCTTTTCCGTTCCTCCAGGTCCCCTATTGTTTCTCTCCACCTTCATTCGCGGCCCTTCTCAGGCGGGGGGTGGTGGTGGTGCGAGGGCGTGGGCCGGGAGGGATAGCGTGGGCGAGAGAGGGAGGAGAGTAGGGCGGAGATACGACATGTCAGGACGCCACATCACATACCTCAGATACGTAGCAGTGAGACCGTCACGGATAATAGAGAAGGTCGGGAGGCAAAGAAGGAGAGGGAGAAAAGAAAATAGACCGGAGTACTCCTATCTCAAGCGATGAGGAGATGGATGAGTCTGCAGAGGAGAGAGCTCATTGGTACGACATATTGTAGTCCAGTACGTCCGGATCTGCTACGGTCTGACGAGACATTAGACTCAATTCTTACGCGTGCCCTAACTTGGTCTTATTAAGTTTGTTTAATTCCCGGAATCATATACCTCTGCTTCGTTATTGTCTCCTTCTTGATTCCTTGCTCAGTCGACCGTCAGTCACTCTCTTCTGGTCCTTAGAGCTGGACCATTCCCTTCTCAGCAAGGATCCTTGGCTTCCTTCCCTTCTCTACTCCGATCAAAGACCATCACCTTGACTGGATCCTGCCTCACCACCAGTTCTCAAGTACGACTGGGGCTACAAACGAGACCATCCTTCTCGGGACGGACGGCAGGTCCGCCTGCAATCACGTAAAGCCAAGGATAGCTCGAAGTCCTATGCATCACGTGGCCTAAAGAAGAGAGTCCTTCCGTCAAGATCGGCATCAGTCACTTGCGTAAGATGTCACTGTACATCACGATAAGCCTGAAGAATCAAAAGGTAAGGCAGAGGCGATAGCTTAAAAGGAGAGGAAGTGAGAAGAAAAGATTGAGGAGAGGAAATCCGGTGGCCAATTACAGGAGAGACGAGAAGTCAGGAGAGAAGAGTATCGAGACAGAGAGAGTACGTGCACGTATAGAGTGACTAGTATGCCTTGAGCGGAGAGGCAGAAGAGAGGAGAGAAGGATCGAGGAGACCGAAGCAGAAGAGGAGATGATAAGTATGCGAGAGAGAGAATCGAGAAGAGGGAGAGAAGAGAAGTAGAGAGAGGACGAGAAGAGAGGAGAGGAGAAAGGAGAGGTAAGAAGCGAAGAGATAGAGAAGAGTCATGAGAGCTGAGGTGCCCAGAGAGGAGAGAAGAGTTCATAGCTACCTGTGGCAGATAAGAAAGACGATTAAGAGAGAGAATGATGAAGAGGCCGAGCCAAGATTGCTCTCACTTGGCGATAACCGATGTGAGAGGAGAGTACCTATGTCTCAGAAAGAAAGTCCGAGGAAAACCGCTTGCATTGCTATTCGAGGCACGAGAGGTTCTCACGAATCCCGCGGAGAGTAGCTCTCCGGAGTAGTAAAATGACCTTAGCATCCTCATCCGTCTTACTCCATGACCCGTGGACAACTTGCAAATGCCTTGCGCCTTCTCGATAGTATTATTGGAGACTCTCCTTGCATCCTTCCTTTCTTCTCCTCTCCGCTTTCGCTGTCTTGCTTTTCGCGTCTCTTGCTGACGGCCTTCGTCCTTCGTGCTGGCGTGTTGCGTGCCTTTCCCTTGTGGCTCGCTCTCTTCGCGTTGTTGGGAGTTCGCGGTTCGCCGGTTGTCGACGTGCGGCTTTTGGGCGGCTTCCTTGCCGCGTTTCGTCTTCTCCAGGTTCGGGGGTCTGTTGTGGGCTGTGTTGCGGGGTTTTGTTGTTGGCGTGGTTTTGTTCGGCTTCTCGGTGGGTCCGTTTTCTGCTTTGGCGTTGCCTTCTTTCCAGTGCTTGCTGTCTCCTCGTGGAGGGCTTTGCTCACTTTCACCTCTCCTCTTCTCCTTTGCGTGTTCCCTTTCCCGTTCCAGTCTCCTCATTGTTCCTGCGTTTCGCTTGGCTTCCCTCGTCTCTTGCAGTGAGTCGCGTCTTCTCACGTCATCTTGGTTATCCTGGTTGGCTTGTTCGTCTCTTGCTGCCTCTTCCGTTTATCTCTAGTCCCTCTCGGTGTCTGAGTGTTTCGAGGAACACTTTAAAGCTCCTCGATGTGCACTTTTCCTCTTTCCTTGCCGAGCTGCTGCTGCTGACGCTTTGGAAAATCACAGGAACGTCGGATCTTTACAGGAAAATCTAAACTTCCCCTTTGATCCTTTTCTGATCATAAATATTGATCCGATCCATTAAAACTAACGCTCGTTTGCTTTGATCAAATAAAACTACAAACTCTGATTATTGTGTTTGAGAGAGAGAGAAGGAGAGGGAGAAGAGAGAGGGAGGAAAGGGGGGAGAGAGAGATGGGGGAGAGGGAGGGAAAAAAGAGAGAAAGAAGAGACAGGAATAAGAGAAGAGAACTAAGAAGAGAGAAAAAGCAGACAAAAGGAAGAGGAGAGAAAGAAGATGGAGAGAAAGAAAAAGAGACAAAGAAGAATAAAGAACAAGGGGGAGCAAGAGAAAGAGGGAAAAGAAAGAGGAGAGAAAGAGTGAAAAGAGAGAGAAGAGAGGATGAGGTGAGAGATGAAGAGAGACGAAGAGAAAAAAAATAATGAGAGGAAAAGAGTTGGAGAGAGGAGAAAGAGTGAGAGGAAAGGAAAGATACAGAGTGAAGAAGAGAAACGGAGAAATAGAGTCAAAGTAAAGAAAGGAAAAGGACAGTGTAAGATATAGTTAGAGGGAAGATGAATAGAGACAGAGGACTAGAAAAGTAAGAGAGGAAAAGAAGAAGAGAGACAGAGAGAGAGAAAGAGGAGAGAAAGAGAGAGAGAGAGAGGGAGGGAGGAGTGTTGAGTGGATCAATGTTGGACTCACTGTAAAATCGATGAGCGAATAATTAGGGCAATCAAGGGTGAAAAAACACTAGCTCTGCATTTCTCTCTCTCTCTCTCTCTCTCTCTCTCTCTCTCTCCTCTCTTGTCTTTTTCTTTCTTCTCTCTCTCTCTCTTCAGTCTCTATCTTCTCTTTTTGGCCTTTTTTCTTCTTTCTCTTCTACTGTCACTCTCTTTTTTGTTCTTTCTTTTCTCTCATCTTTCTCCCGCTCATTTTTCTCTTACTCTCTTGTCTTCCTCTCTCTCTCTCTCTCTCTCTCTCCTCTCTCTCTCTCTCTTCAGTCTCTGTCTTATTTCTTTTTGTCTCCTCTCTCGTCTTCTCTTCTGTCTCTTTCTTTCTTTTTCCTCTTCTCTCTATTTCTTTCTCTTCCGCTCACACAGCACTTCTCTTCTTGTTCATCCCTCTCTCTTTTAATCTGTCTAAGTGTTTTAAGTGTTTTTTTTCCATGTGTGTCTGCGCTGTCTGTGCCACAACTCCTCTTCTCTCTCTCTTCTCCCTCTCTCCTCTATTCTCTCTCTCTCTCTCCTTCCCTTCTCTCTCTTCCTCTCTTCTCTCTCTCCCTCTCTCTCTCCCTCTTCCCTCTCTTCCTCTCTCCTCTCTCTCTCTCTTCCTCTCTCTCCCTCTTCCCTCTCTTTCTCTCTCCCTCTCTTCTCTCTCTCTCCCTCTCTTCCCTCTCTCCTCTATTCTCTCTCTCTCTCTCCTTCCCTTCTCTCTCTTCCTCTCTTCTCTCTCTCCCCTCTCTCTCTCCCTCTTCCCTCTCTTCCTCTCTCCTCTCTCTCTCTTCCTCTCTCTCCCTCTTCCCTCTCTTCTCTCTCCCTCTCTTCTCTCTCTCTCCCTCTCTTCCCTCTCTCCCTCTCTCTCTCTCTCTCTCCCTCTTCCCTCTCCTCTCTCTCCCTCTCCTCTCTCTTCCTCTCTCTGTTTAAACCTAATCACTAATCAGACACATATTTACATGATTGATCGTATTGATCATCAGGTGTAAATTTGCAGAAGGTAAAAGACTCACGTTTCCTCAGACTTAACCTGAGTTATTCTGCCCACAGTAGTTTTAACGTTAACGTGAGGACATGTCTGTTTAACGTTAACGTGAGGACATGTCTGTTTAACGTTAACGTGAGGACATGTCTGTTTAACGTGAGGAGATGTCTGTTTAACGTGAGGAGATGTCTGTTTAACGTGAGGAGATGTCTGTTTAACGTTAACGTGAGGAGATGTCTGTTTAACGTGAGGAGATGTCTGTTTAACGTGAGGAGATGTCTGTTTAACGTGAGGAGATGTCTGTTTAACGTTAACGTGAGGAGATGTCTGTTTAACGTGAGGAGATGTCTGTTTAACGTGAGGAGATGTCTGTTTAACGTGAGGACATGTCTAACGTGAGGAGATGTCTGTTTAACGTGAGGAATGTCTGTTACGTGAGGAGATGTCTGTTTAACGTGAGGAGATGTCTGTTTAACGTGAGAGATGTCTGTAAGTGGAGATGTCTGTTTAACGTGAGGAGATGTCTGTTTAACGTGAGGAGATGTCTGTTTAACGTGAGGAGATGTCTGTTTAACGTGAGGAGATGTCTGTTTAACGTGAGGAGATGTCTGTTTAACGTGAGGAGATGTCTGTTTAACGTGAGGAGATGTCTGTTTAACGTGAGGAGATGTCTGTTTAACGTGAGGAGATGTCTGTTTAACGTGAGGAGATGTCTGTTTAACGTGAGGAGATGTCTGTTTAACGTGAGGAGAGTCTGTTAACGTGAGACATGTTGTTTAACGTAGAGATGTCTGTTTAACGTGAGGACATGTCTGTTTAACGTGAGGAGATGTCTGTTTAACGTGAGGAGATGTCTGTTTAACGTGAGGAGATGTCTGTTTAACGTGAGGAGATGTCTGTTTAACGTGAGGAGATGTCTGTTTAACGTGAGGAATGTCTGTTTACGTGAGGACATGTCTGTTTAACGTGAGGAGATGTCTGTTTAACGTGAGGAGATGTTGTTTAACGTGAGGAGATGTCTGTTTAACGTGAGGAGATGTCTGTTTAACGTAGAGATGTCTGTTTAACGTACTGAGAGATGTCTGTTTAACGTTAACGTGAGGAGATGTCTGTTTAACTTAACGTGAGGAGATGTCTGTTTAACGTGAGGAGATGTCTGTTTACGTTAACGTGAGAGATGCCTGTTTAACGTGAGGAGATGTCTGTTTAACGTGAGGAGATGTCTGTTTAACGTTAACGTGAGGAGATGTCTGTTTAACGTGAGGAGATGTCTGTTTAACGTAAGTGAGGAGATGTCTGTTTAACGTGAGGAGATGTCTGTTTAACGTAAGGAGATGTCTGTTAACGTTAACGTGAGGAGATGCCTGTTTAACGTGAGGAGATGTCTGTTTAACGTGAGGAGATGTCTGTTTAACGTTAACGTGAGGAGATGTCTGTTTAACGTGAGGAGATGTCTGTTTAACGTTAACGTGAGGAGATGTCTGTTTAACGTGAGGAGATGTCTGTTTAACGTAAGAGATGTCTGTTTAACGTTAACGTGAGGAGATGTCTGTTTAACCTTTGTGTTGTCTTCGTAAGGGCTACGCACCTTTGTTCCTCCCCGGGTCATTTTGACCCGAACTTTGTGGGTCTGCTACAGTGGTATAAAATAATGTTGAGCAACTTTTTTGTACTCATCTTTTAATTTAGCTTCTTTCTGATAAGTTGCCATCAATTTTACACAAATATTTCATTTTTGTGGAAAATTGTGGTAATTTATTCAAAAAAGTCATTTTAGGCACCTTAAAAATTGACATTTTCTGGAATATCTCTTAAAAAATATTGACTATAAGGAAACAAACAATTTGAGGGTAGAGCAGCAGTAGTTGGCTACGTTTGACAAAAATTTGTTTTTCTATCTTTTATACTTTTTTTGTGGTGAGAGAAAGTCACACCTTTGGTCCTCCCGGGTCAAAATGACCCGAGGATTGCAATATAAACTTATTACACCTAAAATGTTTATCAAACACAATTTAAATATGATAATTGGTACTTTTCTGTGTTTGTCTGATTAATTTTACTTTTTTCCAATAAAAATATTCAGGTTTTAACTTTTCTTTATGATTTTTAGAGGTAAAAGGCTTAAATTTAACCAATAGAAATGTTCCGTTTACATGAATTTACCAATCAATTTTTACTTATTAAGTCACTCGGTTTTTATTTACTTATGACAACTAAATCAAAATCACAATTAAATACTCATCTGTAAATAAGTATAACATTATAATAAATTAATTTTTGTTATGTTGTTCACAGCAGACAATACAGTTCTTCAAACAGATGAAAAAGGGCAACTTGTCACTTTGGCTATTTTGAGCTTTATGATCAAATATGTTGGTATGTGTGACTTTAGAAACAAAAATATGGCTCAGTTTTATGTGTAGAGATCAGAGCAAAGTGACCTAGAGGTGATAAAAACATTTCCTCCTCATCAAAGGACAAAATATAGTCCAAATGTGTGTTTATGTGACAGTGTTTATGGTCAGTGAGGAATCAGCAGCTTTTACAGGGATATTGGAAAACTACAGGTGATGAAATCTTTACTTTAGAAGTACAGGCACATTTTATATTTGGTTATTTGGGTAATATTGGGAGTAACAAAATATAAAAAGTGTTTCTTTCAAAGTCCAAGCTGTTTTTTTCATTTTTTATGTAATTATGTGGCTGAAAGGTGTTTTCTCAAAAAATCAGTTTTATGGACAGAGAAAACTCTTCTTTCTAGGCCCAGGGTCAGTCTGCAAAATATGTCTAGAACTTTTTTCAGTGTGTCCTAGGACAGAGACGGTGTGTGTGCTCAATTTGAGTCCAGTTTGTCCCAGGACCCTCCTCACAGAGGGACATGAGGACCTCCAGAGAGTCAAGAGGAGGCTCTGTGGGAGACACTATGTAGAATCCCATTCATTTAAATGGACAGTGATGGCCACATAGATATCTGCCTATATATCTCTGCAAAGTGTGTGTAGAGCATTTTCACAGTGTCCCCAGGACAGGGACAATGTCTGTCCTCAGTCTGAGTCAGGTTTGTCCCAGGACCCTCCTCACAGGGGGACACCAGCACCCCCTCAGAGTCAGTGTTATCAGGTGCACTTACATAGACATTTACATCTAAATTTGCCTTTTTTATGCACATGTGTGCTCATGTGTGCACATGAGCGTGCACGTTTGGACATGGGAATGTCTGCACAGGTAAAAGCTTTAATTGTACATTTAAATTTTTTTGCCAAAGGTCATTTTGGCCCTTTAATTTAGCTTTTACCATGTTTCGGGTCAAAATGACCCGGGAAGACAACAAATGCTATATTTTTTCATAGGCGGAGCAATGTTTAACATAATTTTTCAAAATTTGCACTGATTGTACAGAATGACATCAGGGACCATCCATGAAAGTCTCATGTTGATAGGATAAGAGAATTTAGTTTTATTGACAAACAAAAATCGAAAACGGGTCAAAAACGACCCGAAGACAACACAAAGGTTAACGTAAGGAGATGTCTGTGTGTCGCTCTGAGTTTGATCTGATCCCAGTTCATTTAGTAAACCTTATTACATTATTATTACATTATTACACACAAGTCAACAGATGTTTTGTGAAAGTTTGTCATGGACAAGCGTGTCAATACCACACTATAGTAAACAGTGTGTCATATGAACACACTTCTATTTTGTGCGTGTGTATTTGACGTGTTTCTGTCTCAGTTCATTTCTATGGTGAATGTTCAGACGTGTTATTATTCATGAAAACTAACACAATCCTAATCCTAAACTTAACCAACTCTAAGCCAAAGACCTAAACTTAGTCGTTAATCCCTTGAAAAACCTCGTATTTGTCTCAACCACATCACGTGTCCAGACTACGCCGGAAAAAACAAGCGTGTAATTGCACGCCAAAACAGGCAGAGGGCGTCGTCATGACACACAATTTGTCATGTCGTGGTATTTATTTGAGAACACGTTGTGTGAATCGACTTTTACCAAATAGATTTCTCTTAGTAGACTTTTTTTTTTTCCAAACTGAAGCTGCTGCTACAGTAACTTTTGTCTGTGATATTAATACACTGCTCACTTGTCACAGACGTGAGCACGTGTCAGGTTCACTCAATGAAGAGATGCCTCACATTTGAAGCTACACCTCCTGGACCAGTGGTGCCCACCGACCCGTCGATCTTTGAGGCAGTAGAGGTCGATCCCAAAGCCTCGTCTGTAAATACGAACTTTAACCCGAGATATAAGCCTGAAATTACAAACGCCATCTACAAGCGCTAATTTTATATGCAGCTGCAAGAACTCTCACTGACGGCTCACTGGAGCGCGCAGCAGCCGCACAGCGCAAGCCGGCAACGCAGCTCCTGAACGCAGGCTCAAAAGAGCAGGAGCAGGAGGAGGAGGAGCAGGAGGAGGAGGAGACTGGTATTGTGCCACAGAATCCTGCTCACGCTGTGTTGTCCAGTACAGCCGCTTGTTTGTTGTTGATGTGAGTCAAAAAAGAAAGATGACTTTCTCAGTGAAGTGACTTGAGCTTGAACTTTTTAATGACTTGTTGTTGTCGTTGTCGTTGTAGCCACAATAATTTATCTTTTATCGGGTTTAGAACTTTAAAGAGAAACTAAACTCAAAATCAACTTTTTTTCACTGTTAAACTGTGTATATGGGGTCAAAATTGAATGATCTACTGTTTCCAGGCCTTTTTTGGACATTTTTGTGCAAACTTGTTCATTTTGCAGTTATGTGTGTAAAACCGCGGCTGTACTGCCGATGGACAAACGCTGTCAGTGCATTTTCAGTTCCCTCTGACGTCACAGTGACTTGACGCGCAGACGAGCCGCCCAGAGGGAATAAATAAACTCCTCCCCTGACACCCACTGCGGAGGAGGAGTGTTGAAGAGCGATCACTCGCTGTGCATTGATATCAGCTGTGGTTTGGCTCAGTTTGTTGAGCGAGTGGTGCGATGTGCAGCTGCTTGTACAACGATGCGCTGGTTCGAATCCCGTGTCAGTGAAGTGTTTTTCATATTCATTTTTAGAAAATACCCACATATTGAGCTCATGTGCCTATGTAGAATAAAGCAAAGGTTTAATACATGTGTTTAGTAAAGTTAAAAATATCTTGACGTGCAAGTAAGCAAAGACTAGTACAGCTTCCCTCAGATAGACTGTCAGTGGCCAGGACCCGGACTGCTCCGTCACATCATTTGCCAAGCTCACTGTTCATATTTGGTGCTGTCAATCACAGTCTGTTCACACCCACTGGGTGTCTCTTAAAAGGCCTCCGGGCATCTCCCACTTTTGCGAGTCTGTTTGAGGTGCAGTTGTGGGCGGAGTTAGTCTCTGAACGCCTGTTTAGCCGAACTTTAAATAAAATGTAATTATTATTATTGCACTATTTACAAAAATCTAACAATGTCTCAGAAAGACTAGTCTAAAATCTTTTTTTTTTTACATTACTAATAAATAAAATAATGTAAATCTAAAGGTAGATCTTCGGGCTGTGGTCAGACTAAAAGTAACTCGCGAGCTGAAAAACACAGCAAACAGAACGTGGCTTTAACCTTTTCTTCTCTTCTCTTTCTTCTGCGGCCGATGAAGAGTGAGACTCAGCAGGATTATAAACAAACAGAAACAACAGAATTAGTCTGAAAAAGACAATAATTGCAGCACAAACATGAATAGATCTTATAGACGGAGGTCGGACGAGGTTCATGTTGTGTTTGTGTAATTCTGACATTAGAATCAGACTTTACACAGAGGATCCATTCACTCTCACAGACTCACCTCTCTCCCTCTTTGCTCTCTCTCCTCCCTCTTTCTTTATTCTTTTTCTTTCTTTCTTTTCACTCTCTCTCTCTCTTCTCTCTCGTTCTTTCTCTCCTCTTCTCTCTCTTCTCTTTCTCTCCCTCTCCTTTCTCCCTACTCTTTCTTGTCTCTCTTTTCTTTTTTTCTCTCTTTCTTCTCACTCTCTCTCTCCTTTCTCTTTCTCTCTACCTCTTCTCTCTCTCACTCTTTCTCTCTTCCCTTCTTTTTCTCTCTCTCTCTCATCTCTTTATCTATTTCTTTCTCTTCTCTTTCTTTCTTTCTTTCTTTCTTTTCTTTCTTTCTTTCTTTCTCTTTTTCCTCTCTTCTTCTTTCTTTGTCTCTCTTTTTTCTTTCTATCTTTCTTCTCTCTTTTTTTTTCTCTCTCTCTCTCCCTCTCCTTCTCTCTTCTTTTCTCTCACACTCTCTCCCTCTTCTTTTCTCTTCCTCTTCCTTCTCTCACTCTTTCTCTCTCTCTTCCACCCCTCTCTTTATCTCTTTCTTCTCTTCTCTTTCTCTCTCTCTCCCTTTCTCTCTCTTCTCCTCTTCTCTTTCTTCCTCTTTCTCTCTCTTTCTCTTTTTTCTCTCTTATCTTTCTCTCTCTCTGTGTCTCTTTATTTCTCTCTCTCTCTTCTCTCTATTCTATTTATTTTCTCTTTCTGACCCCTTGAACGTGACTCAGACGGTGAAAGTCTTTCTCCTGCGTTTGTTCCTCCGTCGTAAATCTTCAAAGTGACTTTGACCGTAAACAGCCACATAACCACACCAGAGGAAAACAACACAACATAAACAACACCAGAGGAAAACAAACACCAAACATAAACTACACCGAGGAAAATAACACCAGAGGAAATAACACCAAACATAAACTACACCAGAGGAAAACAACACCAACATAAACCACACCAGAGGAAAATAAACACCAGAGGGAAAACAACAACCAAACATAAACTACACCAGAGGAAAACAACACCAAACATAAAACACCAGAGGAAAACAACACCAAACATAAACCACACCAGAGAAAATAACACCAGAGGAAAATAACACCAAACATAAACCACACCAGAAGGGAACAACACCAAACATACACACAGAGGAAAATACACACCAGAGGGAAAAAACAACACCAAACATAAACCACACAGAGGGAAAACACACCAGAGCATAAAACCACAACCAGAGGAAAACAACACCAGAGGAAAATAACACCAAACATATAACCACACCACCAGAGGAAAATAACACAACACCAAACCTAACCAGCACCAGAGGAAAATACACACCGGCAACACAAAAAACTACTAGTA
>CM076414.1:23751080-23762076 GCA_038363315.1 Mugilogobius chulae
TAGCACAATACCTCCACCTTCCTGACGCGGCATCAAGAATCTACACCATTTTGGGGTCTATCTGTGTTTCTATGTAAAGGAAGATTAGCCACGACACCATTTAAACTGTGAGCACAAAACATTACAACTGTAACGGTTTTCTTGGGAACGTTGTCTTGTAAACTAGGCCTAAGTGTGTGGAGCAGCGGGACAAAAATTTAAGTTTGTAGAAGTTTTTGTTTTGTTTATTCTTACACTTCCTGCAGTCGAGCGCTAAAGTGTCTGTAGAGCTCTGACACTGCTCCAGGTTTGTCTGCGTGTTGAGATTATTTATTCCTTTTTCTTCTGCTGCAGCTCAGGTTAATTCATCCCAGAATCGTTCATTATTCACACATTTTCAGTTGAATTCACCTGAACCAACAGCAGCTCTAAACCAGAGAACGTGGCCTGTTTAATCTGCTCTGATGGATCGTTCTGGACCAGCGCCTGAACAGATAAATCAGACCAAAGTGTTTTATGAAAAGCAGCGCTAACGTACTCGCGTTTAAGTGGCTCAAATGCGTCTGTGACAACGCTAAAGCGCTTCAGCTCTCACGGAGTTAATTTATGAAGCAGGAGCCGAGCGTTTGGTTCTGCAGCGAGGAGAAAAGAGAGTCAGAATCTGGAACGGAGCGGACGCTGGAGGGACGCCAAAGCACAGACGCGACCTGTGAAGTGAGTCTGAAAGAGGAGGGAAGAAAGGAAGGAAAGAAGGAGGGAAAGAGAGAGAAAAGTGTGAAGGCCTCAGGAGATAATGTGTAAAGAAAGTGTTACATTTTTGGAGAGGAGAGGAGCAAGATATGTGCAAGAGAAGAGAGAAAAAGAAAGAAGGAGAGGAGCGTAAGGATATAAAAGGATTGAATTTTGGAGAAGAGAGAAAGTGAAATCAGTGTGAAAAGGAGGAGAGAGGACAGAGGGAGAGAGAGGAGGATGGAGAAAAGAGAGACGGAAGTTGAGAGAGATGTAAAGATTTAAGGAGGAGCATGACAGGGACAAAGAGGAGAGAAAGAAAAAATCAGCTCTATCCTCTCACCTTTGTTCCACGAGCTCAACTGTCTCCGGTGCAGCGGACGGAGGCTTTCCATTTCTGAAGAGAAGAAAGCGGAGGACACAGACATCTGTCTGGTCCCGGCGAACATTGCAGGTCTGCTCTGGTCGTCTGGATTTTCGTTAAAGCAGTGGCGGTTTTTGGGGGTGGGTGAGGTGGGCAGCCGCCACGCCAAATTCAAAAGTCCTTCATCCAGCGGCAGGGCGCATGCACGCTAATGTACAGTTAACAGGTCACGCTATGCCAGGAGAAACAGCACCCTCTACTGGCGGCCACATCCCTTCACCAAACAGTTCTGTGTGCCGTTCGTCTTTGGATTAAACCCAAATAAACATGTGACGATTTCCCAGCTGTTGCTGCGTAGGAGTGGGGCATGACAGGTTAACTGATAGGTAAGGCAAAACAGTCTGAAAAACCATTTTATTTATCCCCATCATCTGGAATGATACATTTTTGCTGCATCAAAGCAGGTCATTGATTCTGCATTTTAGAACCAAATGTGTTAGCTTAATAATAAAACGACTAAACAAGAAACTTGGTTTAGTCTGAAGTCAGAGTGCAAGTTGTTGACGGTTTCAGAGGATGATAACATCGTCGTCTCTTTTGCAAACATTTTTCATTTGCATGTGCAATGAGACGGTCAAAACCTTCAGGTGCTCAGTTAAAAAAAGAACATGAGAAATGTGAAAAGGATAAAGGTTTGTATAAGATGCATATTGTTTTGCCCAACTGTCATAATTACTAATTAGCCTGCCCTGGCTAGAGCACTAATTCTCCATTTTAATATCAAGAAGAAGGTTCAGAAGCTGTAATGCTGCTGAGTTCAATTTGATTATTAAAAATCACATATTGCTGACAGATTGTTACCACTTTTTGACAGATGTGGATATACAATAATTGTAAAAATAATTAAAGCCGCAAGCGGCATTCCAACGGCCTCGCGGGCTGGCGGTGATCGGGGGTTGGGGGAGTCATGCAGGCCAGAACCGCCTCTGGTTAAAAGGACATTTTTCTTTCATTAATTCCTTGGAAACGTTTTCCCTCACACTGCTTCTGCTGTTGATCAAAAGTATATTTACTATTGTTACAAGAAAAATATACAGCTCCTTTCACAAGCCACACTTCACAGATTCATTTACTTCAAAATACCTCCATTGTTTTACCTTTTTTTGTATATGAGGAAAATTGACACTCAATCTCGTCAAACATCCTAATATAAGCAGAATAGTGTGAATGATTTTTAGTTTCACACGTAAGCTATCTGCATCAGTAAACTGCTTTGGCACAGCAGTAATGCAAACATAACCAACAACCAACCTTTTTACTTGAAAGCTGGGTTTCACACTGCTGATAAAATAACCACATTTACTTCAGCTTCTTACAATTCTCCTAACAACACATTAGAGCTTTGAACCACAGAACTGACCTTTGCCGAGCCCCGCCCCAAAACGGCTCTTGTCCAATCAAACATCCTAAGAACCGTTGCTATGTAGATATGGTCCATCAAATCTTGAGCTTCAATCAAGATGGTGAAGCGATGTGTATATGGTTTATGTAAACCGGACCACAGATACCCCGAAATATTGACCGGAGGATTGTGTTCTTTATATTTCTAAACCTGAAAACAACTGGAGCCAGTGTCTACAATGGATTAAACAGTTTAACAGATAAATATATGGACAAATGTCTGCTCAAAGGTAAAACTAATGTTAACTAGAGCTATGACTTACTGTTGTTAGATCTAGAGGCAAAAAACACAAACTAGACCCAAGTTCTACCACGACGAGGATATAACTGCAGAAGTTACGCTCTAAGCTGCTACGTTTAGCTTTAGCCAACACTAGGTTTAGCTCGCTAACATAGCCTCGTAAATGAACAATATTCTTGCAATAGAGAAAAATAGACCTTAACATATGAAAGTTTTGATGCTGCTTGACTGATTAAGATTTGTGGAAAAGATTGGAGGGCCCCCAGAAGCTTAGATCTGTCTCTGGGAGAGGATGGAGTGAGGAAAAGGGTGAGGAGGAAGAGGAGCGAGGAAGAAGAGGAAGAAAAGAGGAAGAGAAGCAAGAGACCGGGGGGAGAAAGAGGAGAGAGAAGAAGAGGAGAGAGAAGAAGAGGAGAGAGGAAGAAGAGGGAGAGGAAGAAGAGGAGAGAGGAAGAAGAGGAGAGAGGAAGAAGAGGGAGAGGAAGAAGAGGAGAGAGGAAGAAGAGGAGAGAGGAAGAAGAGGAGAGAGGAAGAAGAGGAGAGAGGAAGAAGAGGAAGAGACCGGGTGAGGAAGAAGAGAGGAGAGGAAGAAGAGGAGAGAAAGAAAAGGAGAGAGGAAGAAAACAGAGAGAGGAAGAGGAGGAAACATGAAGAAGAGGAAGAGGAGCGAGAGACTGGGGTGAGGAAGAAGAGGAGGAAGAGGAAGAAGAGGAGAGAAAAAAAATGAGAGAGGAAGAAGAGGGAGAGGAAGAAGAAGAGAGAGGAAGAAGAGGGAGAGGAAGACCAGGGTGAGGAGGAAGAGGAGGGTGAGACCAGGATGAGGAGGGAGAGTCTCATTAGCCTAACGCTCTGACACGGCTGTAGCATCAGCACAAATGTAAATGTGACACAGACGTCTGAAGCTCAGACACCGATCAATAATCAATACTCACACTTACAAGCGCTTTGATCCTGTTTCCTCCTCCAACAGCGGCGCAGCGAGTACAGCTCTGCCCTCTCACCACAGGCTTCCTCTTCTGTGTTTGTCCTTGTAGTTTTTCCGTTTGGTCTGAAGATAAACGGTCGTTGTTTATGTCGTAATAAACGTAACAAACGTCCCTTTTATCAGATGAGACGTTATGAAAATGTTGTAGAATTATTACAGACGTTAATCTAAGTTTATGTTTGTTAAATAATTCACTCTGCAGCAGCAAACGTCTGTCGGGTGGAAAACGTGATGTTGCCAGTTGGACTGACGCTTTCCAGCTCAAAGGTCAGAGTTAAAAGAATTATATTTTAACTTTAAATGAACAAATGTGTTTATTAAAAAAAAATCAACGTTTTCTCTCTCTCTCCTTTCCCTCTTTCCTTTTCGCTTTGTTTATCTCTCTCTTTCCTCCTTCTTTCTCTACCCCCCCTCTTTATCTCTTTTGCCCTCCCTTTTTCCTTCTCTTTTCCTTCATCTGTCTCCCCCTTTCTCTCTCCCTTCTCTTACTCTCCCTCTTCCTCATCTCTCTCTCTCTTCCTTCTCTTCTCTCTATTCCTTCTCTCTTTTTCTCTCTCCTTTTCTCTCCCTCTTCTTTCTCTCTCTCTCTTTCTCTCTCTTCCTTCTCTTTCTCTCTCTTCTTTTTTTCTCTCTCCTTTTTCTCTCTTCCTTCTCTCTCTTTCTCTCTCTCTCCTTGCCCTCTTTCATTTTCTCTTTGTTATCTCTCTCTTCCTCCTTCTTTCTCTACCCCCTAATCTCTTTTGCCCTCCATTCTTCATTCTCTCTTCCTTCTCTTTCTTTCTTCCTTTGTCTTTCTCGCTCTTTCCTCCTTTCTCTACCTCCCCTCTCTTTATCTCTTTTGCCCTCTTACTCGCTGTCCCCTTATTCTTTTCTCTTTTTCTTCATCCTCTCCCCTCTCTCTCTAACTCTCCCTCCCTCTTTAAATCTCTCCTTCTTTCTTCTCCCTCTCTTTCCAGCTCATTTCCCCTCTTTTCCTTGCCTCTTTTTCTTCTCTCTTCCTTCTCCTTCTTTCTTTCTTCCTCCTTTCTTTCTCTACCCCCCTCTTTATCTCTTTTGCCTCCCTTTTCCTTCTCTTTTCCTTCATCTGTCTCCCCCTTTCTCTCTCCCTTCTCTTACTCTCCCTCTTCTTTCTCTCTCTCTTTCTCTCTCTCTCTTCCTTCTCTCTCTCTCTTCCTTCTCTTCTCTCTATTCCTTCTCTCTTTTTCTCTCTCCTTTTTCTCTTCTCTTTCTCTCTCTCTCTCTCTCTCTCTCTCTTCTCTCTCTCTTCTTCCTTCTCTTTCTCTCTCTTCCTTCTTTCTTTTTCTCTCTCTCTTTCTCTCTCTCCTTTCCCTCTTTCCTTTTCTCTTTGTTTATCTCTCTCTTTCCTCCTTCTTTCTCTACCCCCCTTTATCTCTTTTGCCCTCCCTTCTTCGTTCTCTCTTCCTCTCTTTCTCTCCTCTCCCTCTTTCTTTCTTCCTTTGTCTTTCTCTCTCTTTCCTCGTTTCTCTACCTCCCCTCTCTTTATCTCTTTTGCCCTCTTCTCTCTGTCCCTTTTCTTTTCCTTCGTCTCTCTCTCCTCTCTATCCCTCCTTTTTATATCTCTTCCTTCTCCCTCTTTCCAGCTCATTTTCCCTCTTACTCTTTCTCTTCTCTCTTTCTTTTATTTTCTCTCTCCCTTTGTCTCTTTTCATTCTTTTATTTTATATCTATACTTTTTCTTCTCTTTCTCCCATTCTCCTACTCTCTCTTTCTCTCTTTACTTTTCCTTCTCTCTCTTTCCTCTCCCTTTCTCTCTCTCTTTTCGCTCTCTCTCCCTTTTCTCTCTCTCCTCTTCCTCTTTCTTCTTCCTTGTCTTTCTCTCTTTCCTCCTTTCTCTACCTTTCCTCTCTTTTTCCTCTTTTGCCCTCCTACTCTCTGTCCCTTTTCTTTTCCTTCGTCTCTCTCCCCCCTCTCTATCCCTCCCTCTTTATATCTCTTTCTTCTCCCTCTTTCCAGCTCATTTTCCCTCTTACTCTTTCTCTTTTCATTCTTTTACTTTATATCTATTCTTTTTCTCTTTCTCCCCCTTCTCTCTAATTCTCTCTTCCTTTTTCCCTCTTTCTTCTCGCTCTCTCTTCCTTCTCTCACTCTATCAACAAACATTCATGTTTTCCAGAGAACTTTTTCTTTCTTTATGTTCTCTAAATGCTCCGTAATTGTCCCAGAACCTGATTCGCTGATGTAAAAACACAAATACAGTTTTAGCACACGCTCGTCTGTGATTGGCCGCTGCAGGAGACGCTCTGTGATTGGCCGCTGCAGGAGACGCTCTGTGATTGGCCGGTGACACTCTCTGATGGATGCTCCTAAAGTCCTGTTTGTCCTGTAAAACAATAAAGTTGAGTGTTTTGAATCTGCTGCAGTGAGATTAAAGTGGACACTCACATTTATTACAGTATTTAATATCATTTTTGTCCGTTTCCTCAGAGTCAGGTGTGTTTTCTGATGAACCAACATTATTTCTGTTGTTCAAGGTGTTTCTGCCTTATTTTGGAAACATTTATTCTTATTTCAAGTCAAAATATTTGTCGTTGGTGCCAGAATTATTTACTCAGTATTAGATTCCAGCCTAAATGAGTTGTCCTGCTTCACTTGAGCTGATGTAACCTCCCCCTCAGAGCCGAGCGTATGACTCTTTTAACCCTTTACGCCCTGCGCACACACGCACACACATACACACACACGCAGACACGCTGACTCTGAGAGAAAGTGCTGATGCGCAGAGCAGACGGAGGTGAAGGAACTCAGCGCAGGGCCACGTAATCATTTTAAAACCTTTTAGAGAGAGAAAGGGCAGAGAACATCACAGAGGCCAAAACACAGGCCAGAGGAGAGACTCTGAGCGGACACACTCTGAGGCAACGTCCAGCTTTACAGCGCCGACCGCTGTAAAGCTGGACAAAATAATCCACATTAAAATGCGGATTATTTTCCTTAAGCTGTATTGGTTTTAATACAAAAAGTTTTAATTTCATTTATCGTCCAAAATTCAATTTTTTCAAATCCAAACCATCTCTCCAGTGGTCCAATTAAGCAACATGAGCAGACGATGTGTAGGAGAGTATAGGGCTGCCACGGCCACACCGTAAACCCCAGACCATCCACACCGTAAACCCCAGATCCGGCCACACCGTAGACCTCAGACCATCCACACCGTAGACCTCAGACCATCCACACCGTAGACCCCAGACCAGCCACACCGTAGATCCCCCGACAGCCACACCGTAGACCTCGACCGGCCACACCGTAGACCCTCGACCGGCCACACGTAAACCCCAGACCGGCCACACCACATCCCCAGACCGGCCACACCGTAGACCCCAGACCATCCACACCGTAGACCCCAGACCGGCCACACCACAATCCCCCGACCAGCCACACCACAAACCCTCGACCGCCACACCGTAGACCCAGACCATCCACACCGTAGACCCCAGACCATCCACACCGTAAACCCCCGACCGACCACACCGTTAGACCCTCGACCATCCACACTGTGAACCTCAGACCAGCCACACCATAAACCCTCGACCAGCCACAACGTAAACCCTCGACAGCCACAACGTAAACCCTCGACCAGCCACAACGTAAACCCTCGACCAGCCACAACGTAAACCCTCGACCAGCCACAACGTAAACCCTCGACCGGCCACACCTCAAACCCTCGACCGGCCACAACGTAAACCCTCGACCAGCACAACGTAAACCCTCGACCAGCCCAACGTAAACCTCGACAGTAAACCCTCGACCAGCCCACAACCTCAACAACGTAAACCCTCGACCAACCACAACGTAAACCCTCGACCAGCCACAACGTAAACCCCCACGCCACACCGTAAACCCTCGACCACCACAACGTAAACCCTCGACCAATCACAACGTAAACTCTCGACCGGCCACAACGTTAACTCTCGACCGGCCACAACGTAAACTCTCGACCGGCCACACCACAAACCTGCTGCTTTCATTTGCAGCTCAGATTAATGTAAAGTGCATTTCCAGGAGTAATATTTTTGCAGTGCAGTTTCCACTCAAACTGTTTTTTTTTTCTGTTTTTCTCTTATTTTGTTCTTTCCTCTTAAAAACCTTGACATTTGTCTCTCGCTCTGAATATTCATTATTGATTCTGTGAACTACTTCTGCTGCTTCTCCAAACCCACACTCCTCTTCTTCATCCTCCTCTTTACTCCTTCCTCTCCCTTTCTTCCTCACTCCCTCGTTCTTTCTCTCTTCTCTCTCAACTCCTCCTCCCTTCTCCTTCTCCTCTCTTCTTCCTCTCTTATGCCCCATCCTCCTGCTCTCTCTCTCCCACTTCTCCTCACCTCATCTTTTTCTCTCCTTCTCTTCCTCGCACTTTCCCCCTTTTTCTCTCTCCTCCCTCTCTCTCTCTCTCTCTCTATAGTTTTAGTATTTAACATTAAACAAAAGAGAGTGAGAGTAGAAGTTTAGAGCTGAAGCCTTGAATCCACAGAAGAGTTTTTATTAAAAGCAGCGACACGGCGGCGGTGGAGGTGGAGACTTTAATCTGCAGCGGCTCTGAGACTCTGACCTTTGACAAACACATTTAAACTGAACCGAGCTCAGGTAATGATGTAGTGCAGCGGGTCAGGGACAGGGGCGCCGCACACACACAGGTCACAGAGGAGGAACAGAAGAAGATCAGACTACAGAGGAGTTTAAATATGGACATACTGTATAGTGTGTTAAAGCTGCACGTTGGAACTTTCTGCAGCTGGAGATGTACAGTATGTATCATAGAAAAAACTGAATAAATTCTTTTTTTTTTTCAGTGCAGGAAGAACGCTGAGCCGAGCAGAACTGAGGCCAAACCAGACCAACCACGTCTGATCTGCGCCGGGACAGCAGGACCAGGAGGAACATCCAGAACACACCAGACCAGGCTTGAGCTGAGGTCAGTGAATCTGGTCCTGAGAGTTTACTGAACTGTCAACAGTCACACAAGTGCAGTAGGCCCTGGGGGAGATTAAAAAGCAGGTACAAGAGTCAGGATGAAGACCAAGAGGCACATGAGGGGCATAGACACACTCTTAAGAGTTTAACATGGCCACCTGAAAGAAAAGACCTGACACGCACGGTTCAATGTTCTTTAAGGCAGTGATTCTTAACCATAGGGCTGGGGCTCAAAGTTGGGCCGCGAGCACCTCCTTGAGGGCCACAAAAATCAGTAAAAACACAATACATTTAATATGAGATTGGGCCCCAGGTTACTTTCTAAATTATTATTCGGGCCTCAAGGTCAAAAAGGTTAAGAACCCCTGCTTTAAGGTAAACTACGGCAGACAGTCGAGGGTGATGATCCCCAGACGAGGCCGTGGAATGCACCTCTTATGACCCAGACACACGGCAGCGACAAAAATGACGTGCATGAACAAGCGAAACTACAGCCGAGCGTCCACACATGGGTGACCACACCACCAGATGCAGCAGAATACGTGTGCGCGCCCTGTGGTGCGTCATCGCGAGACACTCACCCTGTGTTTGTCTCTGGAAAAGTTTGTCTGTCTGTGTTTGTGCTCTTGTATCAGGTCTGTAGTGAAAATAATCACATGAACAGGTTTATATTCCCTCTGGACCGGCTGATCACGGCAAACACAGGTTTACTAAAGTAAATATGAAAACTCAAGCAGACAGTCACACAGTCCAGGTCTGTCTCAGGTCTGTCTCAGGTCTGTCCCAGGTCTGTCCCAGGTCTGTCCCAGGTGGTGCTGATGCAAGTACACACATACAACAGTAGAATCCTGGTTTCTCTGTATTCTCTGTATTCTACCGCTTCTACGCAGCTACGCCAGCGTCAAGCAACAAAAAAAGATTGGGATTACAGTATTTCGCTCCCGATTCTCGCACACGCAACGCTCGCTACCACGCGCCAAGCTCTGACTGTGTGGCCGGTTTCATTGACTTTGCATGTTTTCTAAACGATACGTGGCTATTTTTAACGCGCATAAGGCTTGTGTAGCGCAAATTACGCTCGGAGTGTGTCCGGGATGCTGCAAACCTGCGCGGTCTGGCAAAAAAATGAGACAAGAAGGCCAAAGAACACGGCCGAGAGAAGCTCATCTGAAGCTGGCACAGTCATGTTCACTCAGTCACTGATGTGGAGGAAGGTAAAAGTAAAACTCAGACACAGGAACAAGTTTAATCAAAATCACTTTCACGCCGTAACACGCAGCTTTCTCACAGGAATCCTGGTGAATCTGTGAGTCTTTGTGTAAATCCAGAACAAGACACGTCACAAGACACTCACTGATGTCCTGAACCTAAAACCACGACACACATAGAACCTGACAATCCCCCAAAACGACCAGGAATGAGATCATCTTAACACCACAATTATAACTCTGTGTTTTTAAGTTATTACAAGTCAAACATATGAATAACGGATTAATAATTGTGTCTTGTTTCGATTGTGACTTGTAAAGCAGAATAATGAACATTTAGTCTGTTTATTCTGGTGTTTCCTCGGCTAATTACCCGCTCTGTGATTAAAACTTCACTCTGGTGTTTTGGAGCAGAAAGCGTTGCCGGCGGTGACGAGTTTGGGGCTAATGGAGGTTAATGGAAGAGCCAGTTTGAGGCGTAATAATTACAGAAGTAAATATGACGAGGATCCGAGCTGACGCTGCAGGATTAGGAGACTTTTACAGAAGATTTAGATTTAACCACACTAACCAAACATTTAGATTAATAAAAAATAAAAAGATTTCTCCTTCAACTAAAGCCCAGGGGCCAATCAGGGCCTTCAAACATCAGATCTGGGCCCCACACACGTCCAAATATGGGCAAACCTGCAACTGTAACAAGTTATATGGCAGCTTCACTTCTCTATCTCTCTCTATTCTCTTTCTCCTGCTTCATCTTCCTCTCCCTTCTCTCTCTCGCTTCCTTTTTCTCTCTAACTCTCTTGCTCTCTCTCTCTCTTTCGCTCTTCTTCTCCCTCTCTCCTCTTCCTCTCTCTTTCTCTCCCTGTGTTTCTCTCCTTCCTATCTTCCTCTCTCTCCTTTCTTCTTTTTCTCTCTCTGTGTTTCTCTCTCCTCACTCTTCTCTCATTCTCCTTTCACTCTTCTTCTCTTTCTCTTCTTCCTCTCTCTTCTCTCTTCTCTCTCTTTCTCTCCCTCTTCCTCTCTCTCGCCCCTCGCTCTCTCTCCTCTGTCTCACTTTTCTTATCTTTTCTCTTTCTCTTCCTGTCTCTCTCTCCTCT